>APFE030690462.1:0-35581 GCA_000404065.3 Pinus taeda | reverse complement strand
AATAGAGGGATTCTATGGGGCACAATAATAACAATATGGGGGCAATAGGGGCACAAAAATATTAATAAGGGGTATAACTACAATAGTAATGGGGTAATCACTAGTATTGTAGGGACCCAACAGGATATTACCATGGTACAATTATCCTTGATATTAGCATAACCATGGTATTTTCTCATGGTATTGTTTTGGATCTTACCATGGTACAGGTGTGCTAGATATTAGTATAACCATGGTATTTTATTGTGGTATTTGCTTGGAGATTACCACGTAAAATTGTGATGGATATTGGTATCTTCTTGTGGTATTGATTTGGAGATTGTTGAGGATAATTCGACATATAAGTTTGTGACAATATTGGGTTGACTCTCTTAATGTGTTGAGTGAGTGAGATATTGGAGGAGTCTGTGCAAGATGTGAGATTTGAGTGATGCAGAATTTCTAAACCAGTCTGCATGTGTTGTAGGAGATAACCAGGGCATGTTTGAGCCAACATTTTGAGTAGAGAATGAGGATATGAAGTAGTGGTTAATTGTATATCTTTTTGGTGACTGGTAGTAGCTTATTTATTGACTAGTTTTTTTTGTTTGTGTCCAAAAGTTATTTGTGTGAAAACTTATTATTGTAAAGGGGTTTTAGTTGATGTATTGATTAGATTATTTTATGCAGTGTGTGGTGGGAATGTGTTGTAGTTTGTGGTGTGGATTTGGATTTTGATTGTGTGCTTTCATGATAAATTATTGTAGTGCTCATGTTAACTAGTTCTCAATTCTAGTATGAAAATATATGAAATGAGAACCACATAGAGGAGTGGAGTTAGAGGACTCCAATGAAATCAATATCGGTGAATAGTTTTCTCAATCCAATGAAAGTTGCATAGTTAGAAAGAAACTGGGTGACGCTCATTGGTCATGGTGGCTTCCAACATATAGTACTTTGTAGAGTCATTTGATAGTTCAGCAGTAATCAAGTGAGGATTGTTGGTCGTGGTGGCTTTCAGAAGATGGTAGTTTGTAGATCTGCATGAGAAAGAGTTCTCCGTTTCATAGTAGCTAACATAATCTATTTGTAAAATAACATACTTATCATAATAAAGATTTTAGAAACATAGCAACAACGGGTCGTTTTTCCCTAGAGAGGTTTTTCCACCATATATACTTGTGTTCCTTGTGTTTTCATGGGTTTTCATGTTTTCATGGTTATTTTTGATGCTCTAATATCTATTTATGTGTTTCTATTTATGCGTCATTGAAGAATAATTATTTGTAGAAAATGTGTAGGTGCCTCGACTGCTGATTCAACCCCCTCTCTGAGTAATGATCTAGTTTACAGTAATTGCTATTAAAGTGGGACTCTTAGTTGGATCTTGATCTATGGAGAGTGGATTTCAGAGTTTTGGAAAAAAAAATCAAATTGTCCAAAATGGATCAGCGAGGAATTTTATTACATGACGAAGGTAAATTTGCACCTTGAAGGATGAAATTGGATTCATATTTTCTATCTCTCGATGAAAATATTTTGTTGTCAATAGAGTATGGAGTTAAAGATGAATTTAATGATTTGGCTAGAATATTATCTTGAATGGAATTTTAATATCTAATAATTTGTATGTAAATCATTGCAAGATTGCAAAACAGATGTTGGACAAGCTGCAAAATTTGTAACTTGGACGAAAATTTCATATTTCAGAGGTAGAGAAAAATGCAAAGGATTAAAAACATATTGCAATAGTAAATCAAGCATCCTCACAAGAAGAAGATGGAAGTAGAGATTGCTGACAAGATGGAGATGAAAGCCTTAGTGATAGTGATGATAAGTTGAGCATCAATCTAGAGGGCCAACAAGAAGAGATCATCAGAAAATTTGAAGAGAAATACAATATAATCACACTAGAAGGAGACATTCAAAGGTTCATGGCTAAAAATAAAGATGAAAGAATATTATAGCAATTTTTTTATGAGTGTGCCTAGGAAGAGGAGATTTTTTATTTCAAAAATTAGTTACAACAATGAAAGAAGAATAAAAGCAAATGAAGAAGGTAAAAGAATAAGAACAAAATTGATGGATTCTATAACTGTGGACTACATGGACATAAAGTAGCAAATTGTGACAAAGAGATAAAATCCTCTCACCTAATAAGAGCAGGAAAATGAAGATTAAAAAGGATAAAATGCTACCATTGTCATGAATGTGGACATCTGGATGAAAATTTCAATATTGAAGAAATCATACACTTTCATTAAAAGGAGCAGTCAGAGGAGAAGAAACATCAAGCATCCATGCAAAGAAGGTCACGATATGTAAGGTATAATAATCATTTTCATCGTTATTGTTTCTCATGCCATGATTTTGGGCATAGGTCTATTGATTGTAGAGCACATGCAAGGAATAGAAATCACATCAATAGAAGATATCAAGCTATTCATCTATTCCTTTATCGCATAATATGTCTTTCCTGTGATAAATTTTGTGATAAGGCCAAGGATTGCAAGCTTCCCATGTGTTACATGAGATCCAGTCAAAGAGATTAGAATATACAAGGCCAACCTGTTAGGTCCTCATAATACTAGTGTAGCCCCCTTATTCTTATTGTTAGTGTATCCCCTATTGTTATTGTTGTTCCCATGTAGCCCCCATATTTCTATTTTTGTGCCCCATAGAAGTCCACTATTGTTATTGTTGTTCCCTTACATTATTACTGTTATCTAGGCTCTGATTATATTGTCACCCCTTAGACTCTTATATATACGGAGGAGTTATTATCATTTGTTTCATCCAAGAATTGTACATTTATGTAATGTAAAGGATGTTTCCTCCTAGAAGAGGATAATTTTAAATCATTGACCTATATTTTTTTTGATTTGGTCACATAACATTTGGTATCAGAGGTTTGGATTCTAGGGTTTCTCTTCTTAAAACATATCATCTTGGAATTTTCTCTATAACCTTTTTTCTACAATACTTGAGAAGCTAAAATTTCAATCATGTAGAGATAAAATATTGGTTAACTTTGTGTGCCAATTTCAGATCTTCGTTCTCTATATTTTAGGATATATGCTCCAAAATTATAGACATACAATAGTTCCAATATCAAGCTCTTCAAAAGAGATAACAAGTTGTGTATTTTTTAAAAAAAATGCATAAATTTTATTCGAAAAATCTATTTGAAGTGATTTAAGGGGCATATTGAAGCATAGATATCATTCTTTCATTCCAAACTACCTCAAACGAGAAAATGGACACACCTAGTAAGAAACCATAAAGATATTCTACGATGTATGAAAAAGAGGAAGAAATGCAACATGATATATCAAAATTACAAGACCAAGTGCAACAAATTTCACTCTCTAAAAGAAAACCAAAAATGAATTGGAAGTGATGATGAGTGTTAAGATGGATGGTTTAGAAATAAAAATAAAAAGGGACATGCACTGTTTGAAGGATGGTTGAAAAGGTGTGGAAGCAATCATGAATGTCAAGATGGAAGGGTTGATAAGGTTTCTATAACAAAGGCTTCCCAATGGTGACAAGGTAATACATGAAAATCGGGATGAGAATAAAAGGAATATGAATTATGATTTTAGAGACTCCAATTTTGGGTTTAAGACCAACCACATTCCAAAGAGTGATATCAAGAAGTTTGATGGCAAGGATCCTATAACATGGAGACTACAAATGAAGCAATATTTTGATCTCCATGATGTGAGACACACACAAAAGTTACACATTGCATCCTTTTATTTAGAACCCAACCAGTTTGTATCGTGTATATGGCTTTGTTCTTCTAAACCACTTATCACTTGGTAAATGTTTAGTGGGGAAATGATATCACATTATGAGGATACAAAGAAAAACACCTTCTCTAGCCAATTGTTAAATCTCAAACAAAAGGTTTCAATGGTAGAGAACATTGATTACTTCCAAGAACTGAATATTATGATAGCTAATATTCAAAAGGAGCATAAGATTGATATTTTCGTATGGACTTCAAAGGATAACATCCAACATGAAGTTCGCCTTTGGGAGCCTGATTCATTGGAAAAGTCATTCATGGTGGCCACAATATTTAAAGGAAAAATTATGGTAACAAGGAAGTCTACCACTCATATCTGTAAATATGGAAATGTTGTTGCTCCTATCCTTCCACAACCTACAATTTTAACACCACGAAAATTGGAGGAAACAAGAGCAAAAGGGTTTTCTTACAATTGTGATATAAAATACACTGAAGGTCATAAGTGCGTTGAGAAGAAACTATTTTACATATATTTTGAAGAAGAGTAAGAAAAGGAACAAGAAACATCAAAAGAGGAAGATATACACCAGGAACCAACCCCAGATAAAGAAGAAATGGATATGAACATATCTTGTAATGCCTTGGAAAGAATCAACATTCCTCAAACTCTCAAGATAGAAGGATATATGAAGAATAAAAAGGTAATAGTGCTAATTGATTCACACACTACAAGTAATTTTATTCATTGTGAGATATCCAAGGAATTGATTTTTTTTATATATCCAACACTAGAGTTTAATTTCATTCTTGCAAATGGAGGAGCTATAAATTTATCTAGAATATGCCATAATATCAAGCTAATCATGAGGGAATATGTATTGAATAGTCCAATGCTTTCCATTCCAATGTGTGGTTCTTATGTTGTATTGGGGTTCAATGGTTAAAATATTTGGGGTTGATAGTTTTTAATTTTCAAGAACGTTTCTTAAAATTTTCTTGGGAAGGAAAGGAAGCTGAATTAAGGGGTATCACAAGGAAACTAGGCAAGATAATTAGCTCTAATCGCATGACAAATCTTCTGAAGAAAGAACAACAAGGCGTGATTTTACAATTATGCTCACTAAATGATCAAAAAATGAAATCATCTATTTCCCGAGATCTCCAAAAAGCCTTGGACAATCAATCCAAGGTATTTGAGACTCTGAAGGGCCTCCCACCTATTTGTGATCATGATCATGATATTCATTTGATTCCAGGAAGTTTTCCTCAAAAGATTAGGCCTTATAAATATTTTTATTCCCAAAAGAGTGAAAGTGAATGTATGGTTGCGAAAATGCTAGAGGTCAATATAAATCAACCTAGCCAAAGTTATTTCTGTGCTCCAGTAGTATTGGGGCAGAAGAAGGATAGATTATGGTATATTTGTCCAGATTATAGGGAGATAAAGAAGCTCACAATTAAAAATACATTTCCCATTCTTGTTATTAATGAATTTATAGATGAATTACATGGAGCAATTTAATTCACCAGGTTGGATCTTCGTTTAGGATATCATCAAACTAGAATGAAGATTGAAGACATTCTGGAAAAAAACATTTAGAACTCATGAAGATCATTATGATTTTTTTGTCATTCCTTTTGGCCTTACTAATGCACCTTCCACATTTCAAGGTTTGATGAATTCCATTTTCAAACCCACGCTTGTAAAATTTGTGTCAGTACTTTTTTATTATATACTAATCTACAACAAGTCTTGGAAGGATCAAGTTCAACGTGTTGAAAGGGTGCTCAAGATATTGGAGGAGAAACAATTGTATTAAAAAACCTCCAAATGTTTCTTTTGAGTATAGGAGGTGGAAAATTTGGGTCATATTGCATATAATGAGGGTTTTAAGGTAGACCCCAAAAAAATTAAAGCCATTAAGGAATGGAAAATCCCCACAACCCTAAAGCATGTTCGATGATTTCTCGTGTTGACAAGGTATTATTGAAAGTTTGTTAAGAATTATGTGAGAATAGAATCACCTTTAACAACATTAGAAAAGATAGATGCATTTTCTTAGACTACAAAAGGAATTAAGGCCTTTGAACATCTTAAAGAGGCAATGTGCCAAGCACCAGTATTAGCTATGCCAAACCTCACAAAACCTTTATTTTGGAATCTTATGCCTTAGGAAATGGAATTGGTGTTTTCTTAATGCAAAATGAAGATCTGCTGATTTTAAAAGTCATATAATCAAGGGAAAGTATTTACAAAAACCTATCTATGAGAAGGAAACATTGACAATTCTACATACGCTAAAGCAATGGTGACCTTACCTAATGGAAAACATTTTAAGGCAAAAAGAGATCAGGATAGTATTAAATACTTTTTGGAACAAATATTATCTTCAAAATAGAAGAAAAAATTGGTTGTGAAGCTTTTGGGTTATGAATTTGAAATCATCCACAAAAAAGGGAAGAAAAATGTTGTTACAGATGCACTCTCAGGAAAGGATGAGGATGTGGAAGCATTGCTTTATGAAATTTAAATTACCCAACTTGACTGGACCACTGAAGCAAGGGATGAATGGAATAATAAAGAAGTGGTTAGGAAACTCATTCAAAAGTTACAACAAGATCCCATTACATCTCATACATTTATATGGAAAAATGATTCATTATGGTACAAATATCACTTACAACCTTTAGCCATTCCAAGTCAGTGTTGGGAGGAGGTATCAATGGATTTTAACATAGGTTTACCTAACCCAAAAGGAAAGAGTGGCATCATGGTCATAGTTGATAGACTTACCAAGTATGCACACTTTTGTTTATTATCAAATACTTTTAAAATGAATACAATTGCTACTGCATTGATGGAAATAATTCAATAGCTACATTGAAACCCAAATATTGAGTGATAGAGATCCCATTTTCCCTGGAAATTTTTGGATGAAACTATTTGCTTGTCTTGGTACTCAATTAACTCATAGTTCATCTTATCATCCTCAATATTATGGGAAAACTGTGATAGTGAACAAATCCTTGGAAGGATATGTTTGTTACTTTGTATGTCATAAAAAAAACACAATGGGTCAAGTGGTAATTGTTGTTTGAATGGTTCTAGAATACTTCCTTCCATAATGCAGAAAAATTGGCCCCATTTATGGCACTTTAGGGATATCATCCATCATCCATCACATCATATTTAAGAGAAAATTCTAAGGTTTGAGCAATGGAAGATCACATCGACCATTAACAAGTTCTCTGACTCTTAAATGATAACCTCACTCAGGAAAAAAACCAAATGAATGAACAAGAAGATCAACATAGTAGTGAAAGAAGTTTTAATGTAGGGGAATGGTTATTTTTATGGCTATAATCATACAAACAAATGTCCCTAAATCAAGAACGATAATAAATTATCACCCAAGTGTTATGGTCCTTACAAGAAGGTGTTGCAAAAAATTGGTACTATAGCATACAAATTGGAGCTTCTTGCATCTTCCCGATTACACCCAATTTTCCATATTTGATACTTAAAGAAGGTTATCAAGGATAGGCGCCCAGTTGAAATAGTATTTCCTGAAATTGACGAAGAAGGAAAAATCATATTTTAGCCTGAAGTAGTCAGAAAACAAGAATGCGACAACTACGAAATCAATGAATTTCATAATATCTCATTAAGTGGAAGAACTTACCCATTGAATATTCCTCCATATTGTTATTGTTGTGCCCCATAAAAACCCACTATTATCATTTTTGTTCCTTTACATTATCATTGTTATGTGGGATCTCATTATATTGTGACCCCTTAGACTCCTATGTATACCAAGGAGGTCTTATCATTTCTATCATCCAAGAATTTTTCATTTATTTAATGTAAAGGAGGTTTCCTCCTTGAAGATGATAGCTTTTATGTCTTTGATCTATATTTTTTGTGAGTTGGTTCAATAAAACATCTACACAAGAAGAAGAAGGATCAGTGGAGGAAATTTTTGAGGAGAAAAGAGTAGCAACGAACTCCCATAAAAAAGGGAGCCCTGCATGGTCTCAAGGGGAGGATATGGTTGCACCATGAGTTACATGTAGATTCTTCGACATGCAACAATATCTAAAAGAGTAAATGAAGATAAATCTACACATTGTAGGACATGCATGATTTTAGGGGGAGTTTAAGAGGTTCAAAGTATTGATTTTTATTTCTGATCCATTTCTTTCCTATTTGAATATTATTTATGTCAGCCATAGTGTTACTTATGGTTTTTGGATCACTTGCATGTTGAAGCTTTCATTGATACTTTTGATAATATGACAACCATGCAGTATTCTTATATGCATAATTATGATGCGATGAGGGAATCATCCATTCAATGGGAGCGTTTGTGCTTCCAAATGGACCTACAAAGTGTTAGATTTGAGGAGGTTGTTGTACATATATTTGACTTTGATTTGATTCAGGGGAGAATTTTGTTGTTTCTACCATATTGCAAGATGGTGTTCTTGCATGACATAGTTGGTGTATTGATGATGCTCACACTCCTATATCATATTTTTGTCATGTATTTCCATGCATATGTAACTGCATGGAGATGAGATAATATGTTGGAGTTAGTTCATCTACGGTATGCATATTATTGCTTATGTCTTCTATTTCTTGATGTATGATACATGTTGATGTTGTTATGTATTTAGATGGTTGAGTCATGATGATTTACACTACTACCCATACATAGAGAAAGTGTGTTGTTGCTTATGACTTTTTAATGTTGATGTGATATAATGCATATATATGGCTAAATCATGATGTTGGTGTCACATGGAGTATGTATATTATTTCTAATATTGTGATGGTTTTATGTTGTTGATAATTGTCTTTTTCTCTCCTAGGGAGAGAGAGTGAGTTGATGGCTTGAGGCTGAGGAGATGATGAGTTAATGTTGTTGCTACACAGATTAGTTCTTTGATTTCGCTACTCAGATGCATTGCATATTGGCCATATTTTAATGTTGTTAGAGAGATTTCATGTATTGGTTCATATGGTGCTAGTGATGCTATTGCTTCCTTTTGATGTGCTTCTCTGGATTTGAGCTGACGATATACTATATTGCTAGTTGATGAGCCTCATGGATGTTTTGTGATGATGATAATATATTTTTTGTTGCTTCTATGATATATTATTGTTTCTATCAGATGATTATATTGTAGATGTTGACGTGGAACATGGTTGTGGTTATTATGTTTTTGTAGTGAATTTCATTGTTGTTGTTACACACATGTTGTTGGTTAGAGGATGACATGGTTAGAGTAGCGACGAAACAACATTTTCAATCTATAATACCTATATGTCTACTGCTATTTATGGAGAGATTATGTCATTGCTCATGGGGGCCTTGTACTTGATGCATATGCCATGTATTATCATTGTTGGCCTATATGGAGCATATATTGATCCTTATTGATGTCATGCACTCATGTTACATCATTATTTTGGGGATGTATAGAGGAGAGGACTTTTGCGTGCAATTGCAAAAGCCATGTATTATCATTGTTTCATCATTTTAGTGCTTTGGGCATGGAGAGAACCATGGTGTCTAGAATGTATTGTAACATGTGTCAATTAGCTATGAATGGGCTAATGTGTGTCATGTATTATTTTGTATATAATTGGTGCGGGCCCACTACATTGGCTATGTGATGTAATATTGGGTCATTAGAGTCATTGCTTTGTGATAGGTTTGTTATAACGGAGATATATGTTAGTCCTATATACTTTTCACAACCATGTATTTGCTCCATGAAGCATTATATATGTATTCCACTTCATTGTATATCATTTTTGAAAGCCGACTGGAGTCTGGCTCTCAAAGAGTGGTCTCTAGCACTTGGAAAGGAGGCTTCTTACAACAGACATATGTGTTGCTACACCAAAAAAGAGATTGTGGTTGCAACTTCATTACATGCTTAGGGGGAGCATGTTCATTTGTCATAGATTGCATGGCATTGAGTAGAGACTTCTTGGTAGTTACTTTCCTTTTTCTACATGCTTAAATTATATGAGAGACTTCTTTGGTTTGCATTGACATGGTTTTGAGACTTACAGGGGGAGTACCTCTCTCATCCGATACATTATTGGCATTGTTATTTAGTGTTGTTGTGGCCCTTTTCCATTGATGTTAAAGGGGGAGAGATTTTGGATTAGGGAGATCATCTTCACATTTGCAGCTTCAAAATTGGAGTATATATGCATATCAACATAGAATTTTGAAGATCAGGTTGAGGTTGACATCAATGCCAAAGGGGGAGATTGTTGGCATTAGTGTTGTGTTTTAAAGTTGATTGTTTGTATTGATGTCAACCTGGTAGCATGACGGTAGCATGCGATGCAAATCACTACATGTGGATCCATATGCTTGGTTTGGTAGAAGTGTTTTCTTGATTGCATGATTAGTTGTAGGTGTTAGTGCATGAACTAGATGGTTCTTGATGTATCAAGATCTATTGAATATGATTGTGTTGTAGTTTGATCATTTTCTCTAGTTCACTTGCGCATCTTGCATATTTTCGTGAGTAGAGTATCATTGTGGTACAAGTATTATTGGTATGGAATTACCATGGTAATGGTATGCACGGGGAGCAGGTTGGAAAGTCATATTTCCTTGGTACAAATAGTAGTTTTATTTACATAACAATGTTATTGCTTTAAAGAGTACCATGGTATAGGTGTCCTTGTTATTGACATAACCATGGTAATTTCCCGTGGTATTGGTTTAGATATTACAATGGTACAATTGTCCTTGGTGTTAGTATAACCATGGTATTTTTCATTGGTATTGGCTTGGGTATTACCATGGTACAGGTCTCCATGGTTTTAGCATAACCATGGTATTTTCCTATGGTATTGGTTTGGAGATTATTGTGGTATAGGTGTCCTAGATATTGACATAACCATGGTATTTTCTTGTGGTATTGTCTTGGATATTACCATGGTATAGGTGTCCTAGGTATTGGTATAACCATGGTATCTGCCTTTGGTATTGATTTGGATATTGTTCAAGATAATTTGACATATAGTTTTGTGAGAATATTAGGTTGATTTTCTTGACATGTTGAGTGAATGAGAGAATGGAGGAGTGTCTGCAATCTATGAGAGTTGAGTGATGTAGAATTTCTAAAGTAGTTTTCAGGTGTTGCGAAAGATAACCAGAGCATGTTTCCTCCAATATTATGAGCAGAGAATGAGGAGATGAAGTAGAGGTTGATTGTAGATACTTTTGGGGATTGGTAGCAACTTGTTTATTCAGTATTTTTTGTTGGTTCTATGTAGAAGTTATATGTGAGAAGACTTATTATTGCAAAGGGAGTTTAGCTAATTTATTGATCATATTATTTTATCCAGTGTGGTGAGATTGTGTTGTAGCTTTTGGTGTGGATGTCATTTTTGATTGTGTGACTTGATGATAAGTTGTTGTAGTTTTCATGTTGAGAAGTTCTGGGTTCTGGTATGAAAAGGTATGAAATGAGAACCACATAGAGGAGTGGAGTTGTAGCAATCTGGAAAAATAAATATAATTGATAAATTTTCACAATCCAATTGTAGTTGGATAGTTGGAAAGAAACTGGGTGAGGCTGATTGATCATGGTGGTGTCCAGCATATAAGAGTGTGTAGAGTCATTTGATAGTTCAATATTAACCAGGCTAGGATCATTGGTCATGGTGACTTCACGTGGATGGTCGTCCATATATCTGCATGAGAAAGAGATCTCGATTTGAGAGTAGCCAACAAAATATCTATGTAAAAGAACTTTCTTAGCATAATAAAGATTTGAGAAACACATCAGTAGTGGGTGGCTTTTTCCCCTGGGAGGGTTTCCCACCAGATATACTTGTGTTTCATGTGTTGAATAGTTTTCATCGTTATTTTTGATCCTATGATCTCCATTTATGTGTTTTTTTTTAAATTCATGGTTGAAGAATAATGATTTATAGAAAAGTTATAAGTGCATTCACTATTGATTCACCCCCCTCGAAGTAGTTATCTAGTCTCGAACACATAGATAACATTATGAATACCTGGAAATGAATTTTTGATAAATATACTATTTTTGTAATGTCGAGCTATGAGTGGATTTAAGTATGAAATATCAATGTAATTATTGGTGCTTCCCCAAATGTATTTTAGTAAATGAATGAATGAATTCTTTTAACCTTTTTGTGAATGAAAGAAATGATAAATATATATGTGTGTTCATACTAATCTATTGTTGGAATTTGAAGTCTCATGAGTAAAGGATATTATGTAGGGGTTTTAACAAGTAATATTAAGTGGGTTCTACTGTGAATGATTGATAAAGAAACCCTCTCTAGGGACCAACCCTGGCACCCACTATATAATTGTGAATGAATAAAAAATCAAGAGGTTGTAACAAGGGTAGGAGGAATATTCAGGTGGTAGAGAAAGAAAAGAATATGCATACTATCTTCATTGAAGAACATAATTCTCTCTTGTGGTAATTGTACCTTGGTGTCTATTTCAAATCATATATATGGAAACAAAATACTATTATTATAAATATTAAGAAATGCAATTGAAGTAAAGATAGAAGGTTATGCCTAGGTTAGTTGTTGTGGGCCACAAAAAGGAGAGGAACCTCATATTATCTAAAGACAAGAAATCCTATGCAAAAGGAATAATAGGGCCTAAGGACAAACTCTACTGGTCCCCATAACTAGAGTTCATCAGACCTCTGGCCTAGTTCCGGGCTTACTAAATTAAAATAATAATTATATAGATAACATAGAGTTACTGCCAATACAATACATAAAATGTAGTGAAATATATTTTTTATTCATGCATAAGAAATAAAGAATATAATAATGCCATAAACACTGAATAATTTCCTTCATAATTGTAAAAAAGAACATAAAGAACTACCAATTTATGTGTGCATGGTCAAAAAGAAGGAAAGTAAAGATAATTAAGGGCATAGAAGCCATTACCATGAATGTATTATCATGTGAAAGCTCAAAAATATGGTATATAGTTCATTCTAATTTTTCCAAAAGGAAAGAAGACAAATTTCCATTTTTTTCCATGCATGGATCACCGCAAGTAATATCTTTGAATTCAAGATGGTGAGATAAACAAAGCGGTGAAAACCATTAATAAGTATTACATATAAATCTTAAAATTATGACTATAAGGCATTTTCTCTCGAACAAATTATTAGGAAACCTTCAAGGCATTCATACTTTAAACCCTATCCAAGTTCAGACAAAAAAATAATTATAAACGATTTTATGCGGTTGTAGTCAAGATGAAGCCCAGCAATTGGCTTCGAAAACATGTAAGAGAATAACTATAAATGAGTACCTATATATGTTGAGTTGTAATAAGAAAGTTTGAACCAAAATATAACTCGAAAATGCCTTAAATAATAGACCAAATTGCAGCCAATAACTAACCTTCACAACATAAATAATAAACCTTTTGTTCGATATTAGAGGGTTTTTTATTTCTATGAAAAAAGCTAATAAAATAAATCTTTGGGAAACTAATGTCTTATCCTTCAAAGAATATGAGTGAAACCCTCATACCTTGCGGAGGTGGAAAACACATTTTAGTAACCATAATTAATAAAAAGGAAGCTTCTTTGGATGATACATAATTAGGGTTTAAAACTTTAGACAGGTTTCGTTCTCAAATCCTAGTGGTAGATTATATAAACACCACCTCAAAGGTCATGAGTTTGATTCACTACAAGCTGTTGTAATGAAAAAATGAATTACTGGAAAAAAAATACTCCGTGGAAAATAGACAAACACTATAAAAACTTGAAGTGGATTGTAGCCACCTCAAGACCTCCAAAAGATAGTGGTTTACCTACTATTACACCATAAAGTAAGTAAATGAGCAATGGAAATTGATGCAAATAATTGTAAAGGATCCACAAAGTTTTATTAAGGAGGAAGACAATAAAATACATAAAATAAAATTTGAGTTAAAATAACTAGCATTCACACCCTCTAATGGTTTTCAATCCATATCCATTACCATTGGCATAAGGAACAATATAATGGAATCGCTCAGTGAATCTTTAAAGCCACAAAGAAAAACCTTAGCTATTAGCAATTAATCTTGAGTTTGTAAAGATAAACTCTTAACTTGTGAAAGTGGAACTGATGTTGAAGAAGTGGAGGGATGGAGGGTAGCCATTGTAGGATGAGAAGACTTGTTTAGGGTTAATCCAATGTTTATGGTGCCTCATCAACATATTAAAGTTGTGTGAGGCACATACACATGGGATTTATGTATGCAACTGGTTGCATGAAGGCCCACATCCTAAAGCATTCAACCCTCAATCAATACATGTATATGTTATGACAAAGAGAGAAGCTACATCAATGAGGATAGAATATAAAATTATATAGTGTGAAAATGTTAGTAGATAAGTCAGACACTGGACCCCATGCCTACAATATTATGTTATATTATAAGGCTTAAATTCTAATATGGTTGGGTAAATGATAATAGAATGTCATACGGGTTGGTTATGAGGTAAGGTGAAAAAAACATTACACAACATCCTTGAGTTATAGTGGAGCTAGGTCAGTTAGACAATATCTCTAAAATAGACCATAGCCTTGAAGCTTTAAGGAAAACATTGAGGAAATAAAAAATATATGACAAACTTCATTACCACGTCAACCAATTCGGACCCCAAATCAAATTTAGAATGAAAAAGGTTATATTATATGGTTATTTGCAAAGGAATAAAAATCAATGGGAAATAAAGGGTGACATATTTGCGAATAGAAATTTAAGAGGCATCTAGTTAATGTCAAAGTTAATATATGTTGTGCATGAAAAACAAATTTAATAGGTAACTCCTAATAATCGTTAATTATTATATGAGTGATTATGGAGGGATGTTACACATGGTATTAGAGAGAAAGATGTTATAATACTATGGGCTTTGATATTACCATGATTTTGTTAATAAAATGAATTCTTGCTTTTGAAAATAATGAGAAGAAGAGTAAGTTTGACGAATTAATGCCCTAGCATAAAAAAGGAGACAATCACATAAGTGAAAAAGGAATCTATGTGCATTTGAATGAACAAGCACAAGTAACCACAATGGAATTAATGAATATGGTGAGAGGTATGAAGATAAAGATAGTAAATCTCTATACCATATATCCGTAGTTGCTAAAATTTAATGCTAAAAACCAACGAGTAATTAGAAACTTGACAGAATCCAATCCCAAGACTTTTGAAACAATAAGGGATGAAGAAAACAGAGGAGAGACATCAATGTGGAAGACCTCTGAGTAGGTGGTTGAAAGAAAATAAAT
The DNA here is from genome assembly GCA_000404065.3 of Pinus taeda. Lineage (NCBI taxonomy): Eukaryota > Viridiplantae > Streptophyta > Pinopsida > Pinales > Pinaceae > Pinus > Pinus taeda. Next base: position 20,504 of record APFE030690462.1, on the reverse strand, counting down.
AAGACCTAAGGAGGAAGAAGAGCATAGTTTAGAGAAAAGGTGTTCTAAGCCTGGAAATAAGACAACAATGGAACTCTAAGGAGAACTCAAAGATATCAGACGCCCAAAGTATGATGGGAAATCTGGGGAAGCAACATAAGCATGATTTCTTAATATCAACATGTATTTTCAAGTTTACGACTATTATACGAAATTAGAATCTAAATTAACTAACTACCAGTTATAGTAAGAAACTTACTTGTGTTTGGAAGAAGTTAGAACAATGAATAATTTGAAAAATAAGTATGTAAATTTGGAATAATTTCAATGACTTTTTAAAGAGAAATACTTTACTGAGTGCTATTTTGATGCAAAATCCAAGGGATTTCATGATTTCAAACTTGATGAAATAACAATGGCTGAGTTAGTGACCAAATTTACTCATAGTTTTAGGTACACACCATATATATGAGACGAAAAAGCCAAAGTATAATGCTTCATAAATTCTCTCCCTCTTTCTTTTAAGGATTGAATTGAGCACGATAATCCTAATATAATGGATGGGGGCTTTAGTAAAAGCAATAATTTTCTATGAGTAGTGTTGGCTTGAGGGTGCCTGACCCAAGTTTAGTGTTAATTATCCAAACAAATCCCTACAGTACTAGCCATTTCGGCATCAACCCGTGGAGCGTGGACCGAAGTCTCACCCAAAGCAGTATGGAGGGCTGCTAAAACCAAGTTTTCGCACGCTAAGATGGTTGTGATGTCGTTTTATTCCTTCTATTCCTGCCTTCAGGCAAGTCACTTAGTCCTAGGTCTCTTTGTTTCTAAACCCATATTCCTCCTTTGAATACCTCTGCGTAAGGGGACAATTATCCTTCGTGCAACCCTAACCTTCGATTAAGATAATTTCACATAGCTAAGGCAACATATTTCATAGATTGTCAAGTTATCTTAAGAATATTACTTGTCGTATTAGAAACTCACAGTTAGCACTGCGTAAAAAATATTCTTATATGTGTTCAGTTATCCAACATAATCATACACATTCGCGCATCACATAAATAATTATAAAGGAAATTCATACATAACATGATAAGATGCATTAATTAGAACAAGACACAGCAATTGTAGAATACTTCTCTTTATTAATTTCTTCCAAGTTATTACAAACTCTATGCACCCTACGGACACACCTACAAGGGTCCATACACTCAGCTGAAGACTTCTACCTTAGACCTCTGCGCACTTAGCTACAGAGCGTCTACCTACGCTATGACCTGAAACTTAGAATTCTTACTTCAGAGCTATGACTCTTATACATGATCGACGACTCTAACTACTTAGAGCTTAGCTCTTTTTATACAATCCCATGGTCCGCGAACCTTGGGTAGATCTCTTTACAGTCGACTTTACTTTACAAAACTAAGGGTGGACAACCCTTTATGACTTATGACACCTACACGCTCCGTGGCCACAAAATGTAGAGTCTTTACAAGTTTATTCCAAATTTTGACCAAAACATGGGATTTTAGCCCCAAAACTGTCCTTTAGGGCATCCCATTCCCAACAGACCCCTAAAAAAACATCGTGACTCACTCTCGAGTGACTTGTTAGGCACACAGATCTTCTAGCTCGACTTGTATGACCGCAACCTCGGTTGTGTAATGAGATACTGCCTGATTCACATCTTCCACTTTCTTCTCGGTCACTGCTCCTACGCTGTCAACCTACAACAGTTGTTGTGTTGCCTGTGGAGTTGCAAGCTTGCCTTCGATATTCCCTGTCACCGCGTAAGCCTCATCCAGTGAGGGATTTAGTCTTGCCTTGAGCACTGCTTCATTGTGGAATGCTGCATCCACCTATTCCTTCAGCTGCTTGGCCTCCTACAACTTGGCTAATCTTTGTGTGAATGCGACGGTTCACATTGTGCCCTTAATCTTATCCTAGTGTTGTTGTAGCTCGCGCGCTTCCATCTCTAGCTTCTATATAGTGGGGTCCCCTTGCAAGCTTGTCAGGACCTCAAATGATTGGTCAAACAGTTTCATGTAGCCTTCTACTTCTTCCGTGACAACGGTGACCTACTATTCCTTCACTTCTGGCGGAGTTGAAGGCTGGGCCCTCAACTATAACTCTCTGATTTGTAGGTTCAAGTACAAATGAACCTATGCCATCTACGTCCGAGTGTCACACACCCCTATGGCCAACCTACAAATGCGTACCTCGATTGGATCCTCCTCCGAAATGGCCAACTCTAGGACCATTCTGCATGTCTCCTCAACGACCTGCAAAATGTTCTTTCTTTGATTGGTCATCTCAGTCTTAGCGACGATGGCAACATTTCACTGTAGGGCCATCTGCTCATTATTGATCAGTTTTTCACTGATCACCTGGAAGGCGTAGTGCTCTTGGGCCCTCAGCTCTACAATTACTCCATCCTGCAAGAGGTGGAGTGCTGCTAGGTTCAACCCGACTCCCTTTAAGGCACTGACAGTGGGTCTTTCAGCCTCATTATTCGTGGTTAGTGCTCCATCCAACAACACTAGTGCATGGGATGTCTTCATGCACAACGTATCGGCAACCTCTAAAGTGTCGATAGCCAGGTTGGTAGAAACTGTTCTAGCCTGAGATGCACGGGTCTGCAACTCCTACAACCCTCTCTAGATGGCTACTAATATGATTTTTTGTTGTTGTTCAAGTTGTTGCAGGTCCTCCGTGGTAACATCCTTGACTATGTCATCGATATCATGTAAATCACCCTCTATTAATGTGATGGGGTCTACCGAGGTCTTGGTCGCCTTTGATTTCTTCATGGACCCTCCTTTCTCTAGCTCTCTTAGGCACTTGATGCAGGCGGACCTATCGTGAGGGCCTGTGCCATGCTGCTCATCTTTCTCCTCCTTGGTCTCAGGTAAAGGCGACCTCGTGCTTTTATTAGAGCCTCGATCTATCCCACTTGTCTGATTCCTTGTCTGGTGCATGGCCTCGTGCTCTGCCTGAGCCTTTTCAACAACCTCCTTCTTCCTCTTTTTACCGAGCTGTGTCATCTTAAGCTTGGCCTCCTCCATTTTCTTCTGCGTGGCAGACTTGGTTCCTCCCACTGCCAAATCTGTCGTAGAGCACCACTCTATTGGTCATTAATCAAGAACCGCATCAATGACATCATCCATTTCTAGATACGTTAAGTCGTACCATTTCTACACAGGGTCCTTCTACGCCTTACTGGATACTCGATGGAAGTCTGCTTTAAACTCAGCATAGCCCTGTAGGTTGGTGTACACTGTAGGTGAAAATTGTGGCTTACAATTGATGGCCATCCGAATGTTCATTTCCATCCAGATCCAAAAGATCTTGATGTCCCTGACTCGTTGTGCATCCTTGGTTGCCCATAACGAAGCATACTTTGTTGCTTCAGGGAGGTCTGGCATAGCCAAAGGGAATTGGTTATCCTCTGGCAGCTCCCACGCTACCAACACAATCAACAGCAAGAGCCACACGTAGTGGAATGTCTTGTTGAGCTCTTGTGCTTTGTAGTAGTTTTCCAAGGACTCTTTGCGAAGATAGTCCGACTAGTTGAACCAGACTCCTTCAGCGCACTGTGCTATGTGTGCAACGACAAATGCCGACAACTCATCAATGCAACACTTCCTCATCACATTCCCCTTTAATATCTACGTGGCTACCTTCACAAGGAGGTTGCAAATGCTGGTTATAGCTTATCCACGTGTATTTTTCACCAATTTAAATTTTTCTTTCATTGATTCCATGAGAGCCTATTTGCCACCTTTGCCACTAAATATCATGGTCGGATTCGCTCTTGTATATGGCAGTTGCATTATCTGGTGAATCAAGCTATCTGTGATGGGTATCGTCTCCTCGAGCCACAAACACCCATCATGCACCAAGCAAAACATCTACTTGATGACCAAAACTGTTACCAGGGTGTGGTTGTAGTGCAGCACCTAGAGCAGGTTGAGCAAACCTACCTCTTCTACTCCGTTGAGCCACCTTTGTGGCTCCCATGCGGTCATTCCCATATTCGTATCAATGATGCGGCACATCAACTACTCGGTCACCAGATGTGGGAACTTCTCGTGGTCCGCCAAGTCCTAGTATTCAAGTTTTAGTAGCGGCACTCATGCCAAGCGAGGACCATCGAAAACAATGGTGTTTGGTAGCAGAGGGTTTTGCAGGGGAGTCTTGCTCTCATGAATTTCCTTCAGCACCTTGGACTTAGGCTTGCGCAAAGGGACATACTCTAGTGACCCAGTAATAGGGTTTCCGCCCTCATTGTCAACCTCCTCCACTTCAGCTCCCACATCCTCATTGTCTATTGGGATGTCTTCAATATCTTCCTCCTCTCATTCTAAATTTATGGCCTTCCCTTTCTCATGTGCAGTGGGTTCTAGTGGGTTTCTCCTTGGCGATGCGCTCACTAGTATAACAGGTTGCTTGCCTTTCTTGTCCTTCATGGTTTCCTTGGTTGTGGTCAGCTTTTGTCTCAGTGTTCTCAGTGATTTAGGTACTTGGGTGAGCACCTAGATTACCTCTCAAGCAACCACTTCTAACTCTATCTCAACTTCCGGAACCGATTGTTCTCCTTCGGTATTTACAACTTTTGTGGGCATTGACATGGTTTTCTATATAAAATATTGTGCCGCCTTCAGAAATGTCTCAAATACTTTAATAGCTATCAGAAGCTCATAGTGATCATGATTCATGTGTGCTTGAGAGCTCAACTCAATTCTCAAAATGCCAAGTGTTTTTTGCTGGAAAGTCACTTGTAATTTATAGGGAATTTTGAATTCAAATACGACTGTTCCCCCCAAATTTGTTTTATGAAACTACCTCAAGAAAAGATAGAGACGATAGATCAACACCTTAGAATTCAGCCTCTTCGAGGGGGCAACCTCCTTTACATTACATAAATGAACAATTCTTGGATGATTCAAATGACAAAACCTCCTTTCTATATATAGGAGTCTAAGGAGTCACAATAAAACCCAGCCGACCTAACAATAATAATATAAAGCCACAAAAATAACAATAGGGGGATTCTATGGGGTGCAGTAATAACAATATGGGGAAAATAGGGGCACAACAATATTAATAAGGGGTATAACTACAATAGTAATGGGTTAATCACTAGTATTATAGGGACCCAACATGCCCCTCTCCTTTAAAAATAAGTGTTGTCCTCAACGCTTGAGTAGTTCTAGATACTTTTGTATAAAATTCTCATCCTCCCATGTGGAATCTTCATCGGATAAGTTCTTCCACTTGATAAGATACTCCGAAATTGTTCGATTTCGTAGCTTTCGAGTTCTTGTTTCTGTGACTGCTTTCGGTTCCAATATAGTTTTTCCTTCCTCGTCACGTTCTGGCAATATTGTTTGAACTGGGAGCTTGTCAACTATAACCTTCTTTAAACATGAAACATGGAAAACTAGGTGCAACCGAGAAGCTGCAAGAAGCTCCAATTTGTATGCCATAGTACCAATCTTTTGCAACACCTTGTATGGACATAATACTTTGGTGATAATTTATTATCCTTCTTAGCTTGCTTGAGGGACATTTTCTTATATGGTTGTAGCCGTAGGAATACTCAATCACCTACATCAAAACTTCTTTCACTGTGATGTTGATCTGCCTATTGTTTCATTCTATTCTGTGCCAACACATGGTTATCCTTTAAGAGTTGGAGGACTTGTTGTTGATGTTCGATGTGATGTTCCACTCCCTGAACCTTAGAATTTTCTCTTAAATATGATGTGATTGATGGTGGCTGATACCCATAAAGTGCCATAAATGAGGTCATTTTTGTTGCTGTATGGAAGGAAGTGTTATATCACCATTCAGCAAGAGGCAACCATTTGACCCATTGTGTCCGTTTATCAGATACAATGCAACAAAGATATCCTTCCGAACATTTGTTTACTATCTTAGTTTGCCCATCAGATTGAGGATGATAAGATGAGTTATGAGCTAAATAAGTACCAAGATAAGAAAATAATTATGTCCAAAAATTTCCAGTGAAAATGGGATCTCTATCACTTACAATAATCTTTGGGTTTCCATGTAGCTTTTGAATTGTTTCCATAAATGCAGCAGAAACTGTATTGGCTTTAAATGGATGTGATAATGCACAAAAGTGTGCATACTTGCTAAGTCTATCAACTACCACCATGATGACACTCTTTCCCTTAGACTTGTGTAAACCTTTCATAAAATCTATTAAAACCTCCTCCCAATGTTGCCTTGGAATGGATAAAGGTTGTAATAGACCCGGTGTCTTAATTGTTTCAACTTTATTTTGTTGGCAAACCAAACATTCCGCCACAAAATTTTGAATATCTGATTTATGGCCATCCCAAAAAAAATTCCTTCTTAACCCTGTGGTAAGTTTTTAAAAATCCTAAGCGCCCTCCTAAGGGAGAAGTGTGCAATTCCTTAAGAATATTTTGTGTTTCCTGGGAATTCTTATAGAGGTATAAGCGATCTTTGTACCATAACGAATCATTTTTCCACCTAAATGTATTAGACGTACTGGAATCTTGTTGTAACTTTTGAATAAGTGCCCACACTTCTTCCTCATTCTTCCATTCCCCCCTTGCTTCGTTTATCCAATCTAGTTGGATAATAGAAATGGCGCACAACAATGCTTCCACATCCTCATCCTTTCTTGAGAGTGCATCTGCCACCACATTTTGCTTCCCCTTTTTGTAGATGGTTTCAAAGTCATAACCCAACATCTTTGTGACCCACTTTTGTTGCTCTTCAGACGATAATATTAGTTCTAGAAAGTATTTAAGGCTATCATGATCCGTTTTTACCTTGAAGTGTCTTCCCATTAGGTAGGGTCACCATTTCTTAAGTACATGGAGTATTGCCAACATTTCCTTCTCATAAATAGCTTTGTGTAAAAACATTCCCTTGATTGGACGACTTTTAAAAGCAATGGGTCTTTCATATTGCATTAGAAAAGTACCAATTCCATTTCTTGAGGCATCACATTCCACAATAAAGGTTTTTGTGAAGTCCAGTGTAGCTAAGACCGGTGCTTGGCATATTGCCTCTTTAAGATGTTCGAAGGCCTTTGTTGCTTCTAGAGTCCATGAAAATGCATCTTTCTTCACTAATGTTGTTAGAGGTGCTGCTATTCTCCCAACATTCTTAACAAACTTGCGATAATACCCCGTCAACCCGAGAAATCCTCACAGATGCTTTATGGATGTGGGGATTTTCCATTCCTTAATTGCTTTAATTTTTCTAGGGTCTATCTTAACTCATTCATGAGATACAATATGACCCAAATATTCCACCTCTTTGAATCCAAAGAAACATTTGGATCTTTTTGGACATAATTGTTTCTCCTCCTATAGTTGTAGCACCCTGTCAACATGTTTAACATCATCCTTCCAAGACTTGTTGTAGATTAGTATATCATCAAAAAATACTAACACAAATTTTCTAAGGGATGGTTTGAAAATTAAATTCATCAAACCTTGAAATGTTGAAGGTGCAATGGTAAGGCCAAAATGCATGACCAAAAATTCATAATGACCCTCATGAGTTCTAAATGTTGTTTTCAGAATGTCTTCAATCTTCATTCTAATTTGATGATATACTGAACGAAGATCCAAATTGGTGAAGTAAATTGATCCACGCAATTCATCCAGTAATTCATCAATGACAGGAATGGGAAACTTATCTTTAATAGTGAGCTTGTTGAGCTCCCTATAATCCATACACGTGCACCATGATCCATCCTTCTTATGCACCAATAATACTGGAGCCGAGAAAGAACTTTGACTCAGTTGAATTATACCAACCTCTAGCATTTCTGCAACCATACCTTCAATTTCACTCTTTTGGGCATAGGGATATCTGTACGGCCTGATGTTTGGACGAACACTTCCTGGAATTAGATGAATAGCATGATCATGATCATGCATAGGTGGGAGACCTTTGGGAGTCTCAAATACCTTGGAATGATTGTCCAAGACATTTTGAAGATCTGGAGAAATAGATGATTCCGACGTGGAAACATTTAGCGAACATAATTATGCAATTACACCACCTTGTTCCTTTTTTAGAAGCTTTGTCATACCATTAGAGTTGATTATCTTTCCTGGCTTCCTTGCAATACCCCTTAATTCAACTTCCTTTCCTTCTGCATAAAAATTGATGAAAAGTTCTTGAAAACTAAAAGCTATTGTACCTAGGGATTGTAGCCATTGGTCTTCTAGCACAACATCACCACCTCCCATTGGAATGGAAAGAATTGGGATAGTCAATACATACTCTCCCATGGATAGCTTGATATTATTGCACTTTCTAGAGCAATTTATTGTTCCTCCATTTGCAATCATCACTTGACACTCTAGTGCTGCATATAGGAAGCAATTCAATTCTTTTGCTACCTTACAATGAATAAAATTATGGGTGCTTCCTGAATCAATCAACACTATTGCCTTTTTCTTCTTGATTTGTCCTTCTGTCTTAATGGTTTCACGCATGGTAATTCCATCCAATGCATTATAAGATATGGTCCGATTGATTTCTTCTTTATCTAGGCTTTGTTCTTGGAGTATATCCTCTTCTTTTGACCTTTCTTGCTCCTTTTATGCTTCCTCTTCACAATCTATGTAGAATAATTTCTTCTCAGTACACTTATGACCTTTAGTGTATTTGCTATCAAAACTCTAACAAAGCCCTTTTGCTCTTTTTTCTTCCAATTGTTGTGGTGTCAACCTTATAGGTTGTGGAAGGCTAGGGGCAAAAACACTTCCATCTTTATAACTGTGAGTGGTATGCTTCCTGGTTACCATAATTTTGCTTTCCATTTTTCTTGCTAACCTGAATGCCTTGTCTAATGAATCAGGTACCCAAAGGCGAACATCATGTTTGATATTATCCTTTAAAGACCCTATGAACACATCAATCCTATGCTCCTCTGGAATATCTTTTACCGTTATGTTCAACTTTTGGAACTCCTCAATGTGCTCCATTATTGAACCCTTTTGTTGGAGGCTTATCAATTGACTAAAAAAGTGTTGCTTTTTGTATCCTCATAATGTGCTATCAATTCTTCCATAAAAACTTCCCAAGTGATAAATTGTTTACGAGAGAAAAGCCATTGATACCATACAAACTGATTTGGTTCCAAATATAAAGTTTCAATACGTACTTTTTGTGTGTTTTGCACATTAATGAGATCGAAAAATTGCTCCATCTGTAATATCCATGTTGAAGGGTCCTTGCCATCAAACTTCCTCATATCGATTTTTGGAATATGGCGGGTCTTCGATCCAACATTAGAGTCTATGATATCATGATTAACATTTCTTTTGTTCGCATCATGTGTTTCCTTTACTACCTTTTCACCATTAGTAAGTATTTCTTGTAGACAATTTGTCAAATCTGTCTTCAAATCTACCATGTTTGTCTTCAAATTTTCCATCTTAGCTTCCATGCCATTCATCTTAGCTTGCACGCCATTTATCTTAGCTTCTGTTAACTTTTGTGAGCGTGACATTTGTTGCACTTGTTCTTGTCATTTTGATATATCATGTAGCATTTCTTCCTGTTCTTCATGAGTCATGATAGAGCTTTTAGGTTCCTTACTAGGTGTTTCCATTTTCTTTCCTCAGGGCATCAGTTACCGATAATAACGCTCTACTAGCCCTTTGAATTCCTTCAAATAAATTTTCAAACCAATCTTAAGCAAAAATTTAAAAGAATCTACACACCTTCTTTTCACTTTGTAGGAGCTCGATATTGCCTCTGATGTATCTTTGTACTTTCAGAACATCGAGTTCTGAAATGGTGATCTCTGTTAGCCCTCTGTGTCCTCCCTCCAATTCCACCAGTCCGATCCAAATTGGATTCTCGAAGGAAGCGTTATACGAAATCTCCCACAGTGACCTCATTATAGACTAGTTCAGTAGAGCAACCTTGTACGACGTGCCACGAGTCACTGTTTCAACCTTTAGCTCTGAAAAATATATAGAAGCAACTATAGTCTGTCCTCTTTCTGCCCCTTTTTACGAAATTTCAATCCAATTCTCAGAGAAAACGTTATGACGATTTTCCCCAGGTCCCCTGTTTGGAATGTAATTCAGGAGTCTACAAAAGGACCAACTTCCTCAGATAATATCTCTGCAAATATAGCACAAAAAGCTTTGAAATTCAGACCCGAGATTTAGCGCGATGTCTTTTTAAATGGGTTTTTCTTTTTAGCTTCTGAAACATCGCCGACAAAAAATTTATAGTGAAAATGCCACGATGACCTGTTTGGGGCAGTGAAACCCTAGAATTTAAAGCTTCGATACCAAATGTTATGAAACCAGCTCAAGAAAAGATAGATAAGATAGATCAACGCCTTAGAATTCAGCCTCTTCGAGGGGGAAACCTCCTTTACATTACATAAATGAACAATTCTTGGATGATTCAAATGACAAAACCTCCTTTCTATATATAGGAGTCTAAGGAGTCACAATATAACACAACCGACCGAACAATAATAATATAAAGCCACAAAAATAACAATAGAGGGATTCTATGGGGCATAGTAATAACAATATGGGGACAATAGGGGCACAACAATATTAATAAGTGGTATAACTACAATAGTAATGGGGTAATCACTAGTATTATAGGGACCCAACTATTTGGTTCATTAATTTCAGATTGGAGGCAAATTTTCAAGGATATGAGCCATAAATTTCATCTTAAATGCTGGCCACCCGCTCTATTTGACCGCATTTCAACTGTCAAATCATGATCAATGAATTTAACAGTCACTTTCCTGTTGACCTGTGTGATTTCTCCTTCGGTAGCATAGCTTCCTACGCACTGTCGCAGACCCTGTGACACTTCATTTCTTCGCAGAATCCTCCAATCATGCAACTCCCCAACCCGGGAAATGTATTTTATAGTCTCGTGCCTTCTTTCAACTACCTAGAGCACTAAGACTGTGTTACCTTCATCTACTCACATGGTCAGACCACCGGTGTATGGCTTCAACCGACTTCCATTCACCCTTCCTAGGAAGGGATCTCAATTCCATTTGACCAGTTGCACTTCTCCTTCGTTGGTAATATCCCTAATGACATAAGGCCCTAACCAGTGCATCCTGAACTTCCCTGGAAATTTATCAAACTTACTATCCTATAACAAAACCCGTTCATTTACCTTAAAGGTGCGCGACTTAATATGTCGATCATGTCATGCCTTTTCGCACTGCTTTTGGACCTATTGGTGAAATCCAACTAGAAATCTCTCTTCCTCAAGCTCATCCAGCTATGCGAGCCTCTCCTCCAGGGCTTTGCAACCAGTCATACCTGTGAGCACTATTATGCACTGACTAGGCATAATATATTCCATAAGCATTACAAATTCAAGACCATAGACAAGCCTAAAAAGGGTTTGACTAGTCAACTTCTTGCATGTCGTTCAATAAGCCCATAGTACTGTAGGTATGCATAAGTCCCAATCACTTTCTTGATCATTGCAAACCTTGGTTAGTGCATTCCCCAACTCTTTATTGAATGCTTCCACCATCCTATTAGCCTGCATGGAATGATCTATTTACATCTTAAAATGGCCTCCCAGCAACTACTGCCTAAACTTCTAGAGCACATATACCCTAGCTAACCCTTCATGCTTGGTAGTGGAATAGTTCTTTTCTACCTTGGATAACCTTCTGCCTGCAAACGCGATAAGATGGTCCAAGTCTTCTCCACCAACCTGTGTTAGTACTGCTCCTAGCGCTATACATGATGTATTGACATGTACATGAAACTCCTTCTTCGAGTCCAGGAAGACTAGGATCAGTGCAATGAACATATTTTATTTCAATACATCCAGGATCTTTTTACAATATTTGTTCGATCAGAACATGGCATCCTTCTTCAACAATTTCTCCGTAGGTGTGGTGTTCTAGGAATAGCCTTTGATAAACTTTCTATAATATCCTGTATGTCCCAGGATAGTCTGCAGCTGTTTGACACTCCTCGGTGCTTCCAAGTTCAATATCACCATGATCTTCAGGGGATTTACCATCAGCCCCTGCCTGCAAACCACATGACCTAGCAGGGTCCCAAAGGGAACACAAAACAAAAATTTCTTCAGGCTGAGTGTGATCTGGTGTCTTCCACAGGTATCAAGCATCAACCGCAGGCTTTCTACATGGCGTTTTACTAGCCCAAATAGAGTCCGATCATCAAATTATACTTCGATGAACTTATGAATAAATTCCTTGAACACCGTAACAACTACGCACGAGAAGATCGTAGGTGCATTCTTTAATCCAAATGGCATTATAGTGTACTAAAAACAACCCCACTCAGTTGCGAAGGTTATCTTACTCCTATCCTCTGAAGCGATTTTGAACTAGTGGTACCCCGAGAACCCATCAGTGAAGGAGTATGCTTCCTGGCCACCTACAAACCCATCAGTGAAGGAGTATGTTTCCTGGCCACCTACATTGTCCAACACTTCATCAATGAATGGAGTTGGGAAAGGATCATATACGCAAGCATCATTCAACTTTTTGAGATCTACACATATCCTTATTTCATCCTTCTGTTTCTTCTCCTGTACCACCATTTGGCTTACCCAGTCGGATTCTTCCATAGACTCAATAATACCTGTTGTGAGCATCTTCTCTAGCTCTAAGTGGACCTTTTCCTTGTACTTTGGATTGAGATGGTAAGGCCTTTGCTTAATCGGCTTCTCATCAGGTTTCAACGTGATCTTCATCATACCTAGGTCCCTGATTATCCCATTCAGATCCGTGAACGTGGTAGGGAATAGATCTTGTTATTCACGGAGAAATTCAATGACCCTATCCATCGTCGTGTTGTCCCAGTAATCTCCAATCTTCATGAATTTAGGCTCTACCACTGTACTAATGTTCACTTGTTTTGTTTTAAGTAGCGCGGTTATATATGGATTCTCAACGTGCATCCTTCAACCTCGCAGTGACCTTCTATTTCAGGGATGTTAATATTTCACGGATCCTCATCCTATTCTTCAGTGGTTACATTATAGCATTCTAGTGCATGACTCAGTTGAGTAGCCCATTCAGGATGAATCAGGTGTAAAGGATCCTGCGATATCCTAAAGATTACCGTTTTCACCTTTTGTAGTGCTTCATCAACACTGTCGAACCCATCTTCAAAACTGAATGTCATCACAAATCCTTCACGCAGAATATCCCATTCACCGGTCCGATGATGGAGCTCTCTTTCTACATACCAGTTCATTGGGACAATATCTAGTGTGTGATAGAACAATTGCACCCATTCAGGTTGGGGCTTCTCTCCATAAGCCTGGGCCCATTTGGCCAAGTGCATGGATGGGTAATCCTACCCATCATACTTGTCTATAATTTGCACCTTCGGCTTCCCAAAGCGAGTTCTCATCATCTTCCTACATTCAAAACAATCAGCAAAGCTTCCCTTGTGCGTACCCCACCATCTTGCGGCCATAGCGCACAATGCCCAGTCCAACGCTTGGAAGTGCTGCTTTTTTGGTACCCCCCTCTCAAATGCATCTAGAAAAATATCTAGTCATTCATGCCATCATAAGTAGGTAGATTCCTCACCTCTAATGACACACAACACATCAACCGAGTCATCAGGTTACAACTTAGTGTGGTTACATCATGTAACTGATTCTGCCAGCGCTCTAGTTCTTCATCAAAGTTCGACGTGCATCAACTCTTGCGATCCCATGAAATTCATCCATCCTTTGTTGGATTCACCCAATCTTGGTCTCGTGTTGTTATCTTATAGATACATTCCAAATCATCATCACTCTTATAATCATGGACTGGTTCAGTATAATGCAAACCTTCAGCAGGATCTTGGGGTACAATTACGCGTAGTGATTTCTTATCAAATATTATATTTATATTCTTTAGGTTGATTACCCCATTCATATCAGTAGCCCAATCAATTCCAAGTAGTAGAGGATAGGGGTTGTTGTCATCCGCTATCTCTATCACTTCAAAATCAGCCAACGCGCTTGCACCTTTAGTATCCATAGTCACCCCCTGCAGCTACCTCATGGGGACGATCTTCTGCTGATTCACCATCCTTAGTTGAATCAGAGACCATTGTAACGCGAGTCTCCCCATCTATTCCCACGTCTAGTTAGGTAGGACGTTCACGTTTGACCCAAGGTCAAAGATAACCTGATCCATCTCATACTCTCCTATCTATGTGGTTAGCCTCATCTCTCGTCTCGTCCTTGTTTTATGCTTAGCTATCTTTCACACTACACGTGGATCACCCAGAGTGGTTCTAGCACATCTATTGATGAGCTCTTGTAACCCCTTCATAGCCATATTATCATGTAGTAACTTCATACAGGTCTCCAGGAAAGTTGTAAGCATAAAAGGGTCCATTTCCTTATCAGGATTATGCTTGGTTCTTAAGGTGGAGGCCTTAACAAAGCTCTTCTTTGCTTCCATAAAGGTTTCACATGTGCACTCGAAATCAAACTCAGTTTCCTTTGCTGGAGCTTTGCAAACCCATGTATTGTCTTTGTCTTGTTTCCCCTTGTCCTCTCCTGTTGCAATTCCACTTCGGAGCACTATATTTATGTTTGGATCCTCTTCGCATGGCTAATACCTCATCTTTTACAAGTTCTGACTAGGTTGCGGTGCTAGCCCCTTTGTCACGTATCCTAGCTATCAGAATAGGATAGTCTTTCACTTCATGATTAAACAGAGTGCAATATTTGCATGACGGACATATTGGGTTAGTACAATGGTGGGCATAATTCCCTGGTCCCCCACAATTGTAGCAGATCGAATGTCCTCAACCTCTGCCAAGTCCTCCTCTGCCTCGACCTCCTCCACATCCCTAAAATCTTGTTCGCGCAATCCCTATGCTCTGGTTAGGGGGCCGCATTCTATCCATCATCAAATCATAGCTTTTGCAATTGTTCTCATGATGCCCTACCGATTTACAAAAATTGCAGAACAATTGTTGCAGTGTCTATACAAATTTTTACAAAAAATGACAATTATCTGTGACATGTTGTCTTTCTATCTGACATATAGCACACTACAATGCAGGCCCTGCGCTTACTCGTGCTTGAGCATCTGGCCTCAAAGGCATCGACCCTCCTCCTGCCAAGTAGTTCACAAAGACTGGGAAATGGTCCTTTTCATGCCCCCGACCCTTGCATTTCAGACAACATACCTCTTCATGCACCTCTTGTTGTTATGTTCTATCTTGTTTCAAGCTTTGCATATCAAAAAATGGATTTTCCAACTTTGCATGGATCTGCTGAACCCCCAGATTTGGATCTTGCATCGTTATTTCATGCAGCCTCATTGTGATATCCAAGGCCTCTGCCTGAGTTGTTATTTTCTGCTGCAACAATGCAACCCTTAAGTGTCGCAGGAGCGAAGCCACAAACCACTTGCAATGTTGTCCGTCTGTTAGGTTCATGTTAGCTTCACGGATTGTACACTTCAACCTCTGATCAAGTTCCCAAGGTGTCACGCTTGGTTGCATCAGGATTTCTTTGAACCCTACAATTGACTATGCTTCAAATTTAGGCCTACTGAATTCTCTATTCAGTCTTATTTGGATGTCTGCTACTCCAACATTCGAGTCATAATTAGCATACTTGATATACCAGGTTAGCGCGTGATCCTGTATAGTGCTAACCAATTTCACCTTCTTCATGTTATCATTTGTAACACCTTGAGCTTCCCATACAAGTTTTACAACGAATGAGAATTTGTGTGGGTCCTCATTCCCTAAGCCTCTGAATAAAGCCAGCTTCACTGAATTTTCCATACTAAACTATGGTGGAGGTGGAGGGGGTACGGGTGAAGTCGCGAGTGATGGTGGTGAAGCTGGAGGTGGTGTGTGGAGGTGGTATTCGTGGGAATCCTTACCTTATTAACTGAATAACACTTCGTGGAGAGAGCTAGACTATCCCTTCTTTGTCACCTTGCAGAGGTGAAACCAACAGACTATATTCAGGACCCTTTTCTCCTTCATTTCTATAAGTTTTTCTGCTTCGGGTAGCTCCGAACATCAAGGTAGTTGCATAACCCATTTTTCACACGATAGAATTTTAATCCAAGGATTCAAAGATTTCATGTACTTACCTCGCAGTCCTTTGAGAAAGAACCACTCTGCCTCGCTGTAGTGGATGGAGGTGTCGACTGCAAATTCAGCTACAAATCCTCCTATGACGCAATGAAGCCATTGATCGACAACTTGGGTGATCTTATCTTCCGATGCTTCCATCCCCCGTACTAGCTTCGGGGTCCACACTATAGTACCGTCAAGTTTCCACGTTCTTTGGCTATCTGCTAGCTTCGCAATCCACTAGTATCGCTCAATCAAAAAGGAGAAGAGAAATATCTCATGGATCTCTGTATACATGTACATGTCCATCCACTATTCCTTTGTTAATCACGGGTTTCTGTTCTCCTGTGCCATGAATTCATGGATCTTCCTATGCAACCAGTCTCCAATCTCTTTCTTAGTAGGATTCTATTGATACGACATCACACATCTCTTATGCAGATTTCAGTCTTGGCAACAGAACCATTTGTTGGCTTGAGGTGGTCTAACCTAGGTTCAATGTTAATTAGCCAAACAAATCCCTACACTACTGGCCCTCTCAGCATCAACCCACAGAGAGCATACCAAAGTCTCACACAAAGCAGTATGGGGGGATGCTGGAACCAAGTTTCTGCACCCTGAGATGGTTGTGATGCCATATTATTCCTTCTATTCTTGCCTTCACATAGGTCACTTAGTCCTAGGGCTCTGTCTTTCTAACCCCTTATTCCTCCTTTCGATACCTCCTCGAAAGCGCACAGATGTCCTTCGGTTCAGATACTTTCATGCTGTTAAGGCAACATATTGCACAGATTGTCAAGTTAGCTTAGGAATCTCACTTGTCTTATTAGATACTCACAGTTAGCACCGCGTAAACAGATAGTCTTATACACGTTGAGTTATCCAAAATAATCATACACATTTGCCCATCACATAAGCAGTATAAAGGAAATTCATACCTAAAATGATAAGATGCATTAATCGGAATAAGACATAGAAATTGTAGAATACTTCTCTTTATTAATCTCTTCCAACTTATTACAGACTATATCAACCCTATGCACACAGCTACAGGGGTCCACGCACTCAACTGTAGACTTCTACCCTAGGCCTCAGCGCACTCAGCTGTAGAGTCTTTACCTATGCTATGACCCAAAACATAGACTTATTACTTCAAAGCTATGACTCTTTTACATGATCGATGACTCTAACTACTTAGTGCTTGGCTCTTTTTATACAATCCCATTGTCCGTGGACCATGGGTAGATCTCTTTACAGCTGACTTTACTCTACAAAACTAAGGGCAGACAACCCTTTATGACTTATGACACCTACACGCTCCACGACCACAAAATGTGGAGTCTTTACAAGTTTATTACAAAATTTGACCAAAACATGGGCTTTTAGCCCCAAAATTTTCCTTTTGGGGGATCCCGTTCCCAAAAAGTAGATCAAAGAAAGGAATGAAAACCTAAAAGCATGACCCAATAAGAAGAGGGATTGATTTTTCTAGGGGGGAAAAGGAGGAAAACATGGATTGTTTATACAATCTAGTAAGGGAAATGATAATTGAAATTTCAATAAAAATAGTAATCAAATCAAGGAATTCAGATGTAGACTCAAAATTGATCTAAAAATATAGAATTTAGTAATAAAGGACTTAATGGGAAGGATCAAGATCCTATAAATAGTTGGGGTTGTGGAGAACCCCATGCTTTGTCAAATTGTCCCTATAAAACAAGATCTGTACAAAGCCTGCAAAATATTCAAGGGGCCTCTACTATTAATGCTATGTCCAGAAATAATATGCGTATCAATATGACCTTGGAAGAGTGTTAAAAATAACATCAATCCATCACGGTGGAGATAGAAGTTACAATTTTAGACCAAACTGTTTCTAGTTTGAAATACTCTGGTACTAGTTTGAGTTATATTAGTCCCCACATTGTAGAAAAATGTAAATTAATTTCTAAAAAGCATAAAAATTCATGGTTGGTCCAGTTAGCTATTGGCATAAAAAGAAAAATTACCAATTGTGTGCTTATGTTCCTAGTCATGTTAAATAAAAATTATACCAATATGAATTTGAACATGTTTCCACTGGGTTGATATGGAATTTTGGTTGGGATGGATTTGTTGGATGGGAACATGGTTAATTTTCTTGCTAAAATTATTACTTGTACATCAGAAAATGGAGAAACCCAAATTATAAAATGCATACCCAAGACCATTTTTATGTCCCAAGTATTTTGTCTACAATTAAAGAGGGCTACAAGGAAAGGGTTCCAGTTGTTTTCCATTCAAGTCTAGGGCCACTTATAAGATAACTCAGTTAAATCCTTGAACGATTTAGAAGTTTTTAGAGATTATCAAGGTGTATTTCCCAATACAATTCATGGTTTAATGCATATGAGAGAGATCGATTTTTCTATAAAACTAATACCATGAGCAACACAAGTATCAAAAGCACCTTACAATATTAGTGTACCTGAAATAATCGAGTTAAAAATGTAGTTGGAAGAATTGTTAAATATAGGGTACATCAGACCTACTGATTCATTATGGGGTGTGCTAGTACTATTTTTCAAGAACAAATATAGAATCTTCAAGTTATGTATTGAACCCTGATAGTTGAATAAATAGGAAATTGAAAATAAGTATCCCCTACCCAGAATTGGTGATTTATTCGACCAAGTAAAAGGGGCAACTGTAGTTTTTGAAAAAAATCCCATATATGGTTATCACTTGCTGAGGATTAAAGAACAAGAAATCTAAATGTAGCTTTTTGAACCCAATACAAACACTATGAATTTATAGTGCTTCCCTTCAGACTTACATACGTACATGATACTTTTATGTGCTTGATGAAAAATGCCTTTAGTGTATTTCTAGAAAATTCTATACTCATATTTATAGACAACATACTAATTTATTCGAGTACTCAGAAGGAACATAAATAACATCTCAAAACAGTGTTGCAAATCTAATGCAATAATAATTATATGCTAAATTTTCTAAATGTTAATTTACCGAAGAAAAAATATAATGCGTTGGACATGTGATATGAAAGAGGGGATAGTACTGGATCCTGAAAAGGTAAATTCCATTGTTAATTATCAAATTCCCAAGGACGTAGCAGATGTGATATCAATTCATGGGTATCACCAAATATTATCACAGATTCAGAGTGGTATTTTCTAAATTAGTAAACCGCATAATCTCACTATAAAAGAAAACGGTGAAATTTGAGTGCACTAAAAAATGTTAATAAAGTTTTGAACAATTAAGACATTTACTTAATGTTTCACCTGTGATGAAAATAATAGAACTTGATAAGTATTTTTTTGTATGTACGGATTCTTGCTTGGAATTTTTAGAAGGTGTTCTCATCCAAGATGATCATGTGGTGGCTTATGAATCCAACAAACTAAAGGAGCATAAAAGGAACTATGGTGTTTATGACCTTTAGCTAGCTGGAGTCATCCACACGCTTAAAATGTGGAGACTCTACTTAATTGGTAAGAAGTTTACCTTACTTATCATGTGAGTTTAAAATATCTTTTTATCCAACCTGACATGAACTCCGGGCAAGATAGATGGATGGGATTCGTAAGTGAATATTATTTCAACATTAGGAATATAAAAGGAAAATAAAACATGGTGGAAGATGCTCTAAGTAGAAGTATGAACATATTGGTGAAGTAACAGTATGTAATGTTAACAAATATTTCATGGAACATATTAAAATCGAAACATTATAGGATAAGAGTTATAATGATATTTGTGAACGTCTCAAATTTAAAACTAACCAAGGAAAATAGCCAAACTGTGAAGTTAATGAAAGTGGATTGTTAACATATAAAAATGAACTTTATGTTCTAGACATGGCTAGAAATAAACAATTGGTATTAGATGAACACAACAAGTGACCCTTCTCAACTCACCTGAAGTATCAAAAAATGATCACCGCTTTTAAAAATTAATTATTTTGGCATAGTATGAAGAAGGAAGTAGTTAAATAATTAGAAATATGCCAAGAATGTTAACCACTGAAATTATAACATCAACACCCAATTGGATTACTAAACCCCCTTCCTATACCATAGTGGGCATGGGAGGTGATTTCATTAGAATTTATTATTGGGTTACCCATGACATTGAGACAACATGACCATAGTATCGTTGTGGTGGAAAATTTGTCTAAGGCTACTCATTTCATACTTGTTCATTCTACTTATAGAGTTGTGCACATGGTAGATTTCTTCATGAAAGAATTTTTTAGAATTCACTGAGTACGAAAGATTTTTATATTAGAGAGGGACACAAAATCCATTTCCAACTTTTCGAAGACATTGTTTACTCGAACGGGTATGCAACTAAGTTTTATCAATGCATACAATACCAAAAAATATGGGAAAATAG
>APFE030690461.1:0-52184 GCA_000404065.3 Pinus taeda | reverse complement strand
TAACAATGTACACATGCATAACTAAATTAATTACAATGAATAATTTAGCATTGACAATTACAAAATAGAATATGGAGTTTTTCACAATGCTTTAAAAAATAAAGTAGAGAGTTTAATATATTATGAGAACCTACTTTCAATTTTGGGAAAATAATTTATTGTATTATAAGTTCCTTTGTTTTTAGAACTTAATAAAAAAAATTATTAAATAAAAGTGATTTGGTTATAAAGTTAAAATTATAATTGATTTGGACATAATCAATGTTTCATTGTTTCGAGCTTTCTTTGTGCCGAGGAAGCTTTCTCTACTTAGAGGATGTTTTCTCTACATAACAAAAACTTTCAATGAAAACTCCAAAAAATGAAAGCTCCACACAAGGAAGCTATGCAGAATGAAACATTTTTCCTTGCAACTTTGGCTTCCTTGCATGCATCGATTAACATGCATCGATTAAATGATATGAATAACAGGGACACAACCCAATGGATATTAGGATTGTTTTTTCTATGGATTTCTTTGGTTATGATTTGTATAATTTTTACTTATTTACTACATTCACATGTTTCTTCATAATCATATGTAAATGCATGATCAATATCATTTCAGTAAACTTCTCCAAATATTTTTTTGTAATTATTTGTAACTATTATAATAGCTCAATCTATAGTATATTTTAATTTATTAAATCTATGTCAATACTATTGTGACTATGTACAAGATTTTCTTGATCGATATACAAAACAATGTTTATATCTATGCAAAGGTCTAGCACCAATGCAAAATTTATCAAAATGATATTTTTAGTTACGATTAAGAAATAACAATATCAAATTCATCAATATAATATTTTTAATTATGGTTAAGAAAAAATAATACCAAATTTATCAATATAATATTTTTAGTTATGATTAAGAAATAAAAGTATGCATGTGATTAAGGATGAACTTCATGGGAGCAAGATGATATTCAATTTACTATCCGACAGAAATATACTTTAACTTGAAATGGAGATGAGGGAATGGTATCTTTCTATCCAAAAATTGTTAGGAAATGTTTTTGATTGGAAATTTGAAAATTATATGGAATCCCTCTCTCATGGAAACTAGTAAAATTGATTATATGGAATCCCTCTCTCATGGAAACTAGTAAAATTGAGCTCCCAAGGGTGTAGTTTCCATTTTCTCCTTGGCTGCATAGTGACTCTTTGAGACTTTGCACTTAGTGTGCGTAATTATAGAAGTGTTTTTTCCTGGCATGTTGGTTTGTGTTTGAGGTTTTCCATCGAGAGTTAACTATTGTGCTATAGTACTTTGGGCTTTGTTTTGGAAAGCATTGGCGAACTTAATGGAGGAGAAGGTTGTAGAATCGATATGAGAGGGGAAAGTGTGTTAAGGTATTATTTTCTCTCTAATGCAATGAATTTTTCAGTTTCTTTGTTTTTTTCTTTTATTACTCATAAATCTGAATGGTTATAAAGTTAAAGTGAAATTTGATTTGGTTATAGTCATTATTTCATTGTGGGGAGTTTTCATTGTGATGAGTTTTCACTTCCTCTTCATATTGCAAGCTTTCATTTTTAGTTTTGAACAAGTTCCTACAAGCTCCTACAATTATGGTTCTTAGTTTGTATCCTAAGATTATGACTACAAAAATAATGTGTAATGTCAACTTGCACTTTAGCATGTTAAATATTTAAATATGAAATAAATATTTAAAGGTTTCATTTAATTTTATATATGTGCAAAGGGAATATGTATATTTTCTCTCTAGCACAAGTTCTTTAAATTCTTATTTTCTTTAAGAAAACAAAATATACAAGTGTATAACTAAATTAGTACAAATACTAATTTAGCATTGACTATTACAAAATCAATTATGGAGCTTTTCATAATTCTTTGAAAAATAGAACCCATAGTTTCATGTATTGTGAGATCTGCTTTCAACTTCAAAAAAATAGTTTATTGTATCATAAGCCCTAAGCATTTTTATAAATTGATCAAAATTATTATTAAATAAATTTGATTTGGTTATAAAGTTAAAGTTAAATTTGATTTAGACATAGTTAATCTTTCATTGCACATAGCTTTCTTTGTAAGCTCCACCAAATGAAAAATCTGAACAAGGAATATTTTCACAATGAAACATTGTCCCCTTCATCTTTGGCTTCCCTAGAGGCATTTAGTAAATGATATGAATAGAAGGGACTCATACAAATGGATGTTAGGATTGTCTTTAAGCTTTGGATTTCTTTTGTTATAGTTTTTTGAATTTCTACTTCTCTGCTATAATCACATGTTTCCTCATAATCGTATGTAAATATATGATCCATATCAATTCAATAAGCTTCTCCAAATGTTTTTATGTAATTATTTGTAAGTACGGGATATGTATCAATTACCTCCTTGCAATGTTTTTCTTTAATTATATGTAAAGAAATTATGAGTATTAATTCAGTTAACTTTTGAGAAGTCTAGCAACATTATTTTATGTGTGAATTTTGTAAGAATGGAAACTATTTAATTATATAACGACTTTTACAAATGACATCTCATTTTCTTTCATAATAATATTAATTGCTTTTAGGAATTGATAAAATTTATTGTTAAATGAATTTGATTTGGAAAAAAGTTAAATTAATCTAATTTATATTTATAATTTCTAGGTTTATAGTTTTTTATTGAAATATTTGATTATGTAGAGGAAGCTTCCTGTACACAATGAAAGCTTCCATTATAAGCTCTGCCCATTGAAATACATTGCTACAGTTATGGTTCTTAGTTTGCTAGGTGAAAACTTATTCTTCCTCTAGAGCTCTGCACTCTAAGAAATGTATCAACTTCATGGAGATTTGTTCAACCCTCCCCTACCTATGTAAATGACCTACAACCAAGTCATTTCTTGTATCATTGGGCAAAGCAATAACATAGTAGTTTGAGTGTTACAAAATTAGCCTTTTATTTTAAATTTTAAAATGAATTGTCAAGCACTATGTAAATGACCTACAACCAAGTCATTTCTTGTATCATTGGGCAAAGCAATAACATAGTAGTTTGAGTGTTACAAAATTAGCCTTTTATTTTAAATTTTAAAATGAATTGTCAAGCACAAGAAAATAGGAAAAAAAAATTCTCTGCACCACAGGAATTATGTCCCATCAGAGCTCACTCAACTTATGGAAAATTAGAAATAATATTTCAAGGAATTAAAAAAAAGTTATTGGACAATAAGAGTATTTAGAAATTTCCTCAGAAATTTGGTGAAAATTACAAAAACTTGGTAAAATAATCGGAAGTCAATAAACTCTATATCCAAGCGAGTACTATAGTCCCTAACAAGGTAAACACTTATAAAAATATGTATATGTTTCATACATCTTATACTTTAATTTAATTTAGAGTACTTTTATATATATATATATGTATATATATATACTTTAGTGTATTTTTTTATATATATATAGGCTAAAACTTTTTTATAAAAATGTATGTAATATAAAGTATTATATTATATTTATATAAAATATTATGTAATTTGTATATATGAAAGATGTTAAAGTTATTCCGAAATGTATACCAAGTAAAATATCATATATCTAAACTATCAAAATGGTTGAAATGGATTTTAAATATTAGATTAAAAAATTTAATTAATATTTAAGTGTTTATTTTAAACTATAGAAAGTGTAAGTTTATATATTAAGAAAATTATTTTATTTGTAAATTAAGAGTAAAAATAGAAGATGTTTTTATTTTTTTAAATGAAGTATTTAAATAATTTTTTATTATTTTTGTATCTAGGTTTTGTGATCTATAATGAATTAAATAAAAATATTGGTATAAATTACATAAGAGAAATTTTTGGCTTAGCTATTGATGGACTGCTATCTGGTTGCAATGACAACCTTCCAAATCTGGTGGCGATATCTTCTATCTCTTCTATTTGTTCCTTTGCTAATTCCTGGAGACCCTCAGTCATGAACTCTCTCTTCCTGCAATATATATATAATGCTTTGTAGATCTGCCACAATGTTAAGGAAAGGTATATAAATATTCTGCACACAAAATCCTTCTTTCCACAAATCTATGAATGTGGGTATATTACTCCAGGCAACGGTGGTGCACAGCCTTTCCACGGGTCATTCAATTCCGCACAGCCTCCTTTGTAACCAACGCAATTCTTACCAATTGCGGATTGTTGCCACAGCAACCTTGTATGGACTAACCCCAATTCAAAACCTTTAGATTTAAATCAGTGCGTATTACTACTATGACAGACCGCGCGCAGAGGTTAACACTCTTTATCAACATTAAACAAACACTGTTCGGCCTTCATCATCGATGGACTGCGCATTTGATTATGGAGACAGCGTACAGCAGGGATAAAACCACAGTTCGATGCATATAAGATTAACCACACAATACAATTTCTATTAAAATGATGGCGCTTGGTAACCACAGAATAATACAAAGAATCGGTCATGCGATATGGCTTTTTTTTTACACAGCCTTCATGTTAAAATCCACAGACATATAAAAATATACAAGCTACAGTATTCGCACCAATTTACAGGCATTCATATCAAATTGACACCGCCAGTTTGTAATCCACTTCTTTATTGTTCTATTCAATCAAAACCCCATTATGAACAGCGCGCGGCCTCCTTTTATTAGACAGTTAACTCTTTTTGTTCCTCTCCTTCATACACAGGTCCGCGCGTTTTTTCCAGCACCCTTGACACTGTTTTTTTTCATGCATATATAAAATTCTAATTCTAGAACTTTACTGGAAAGAAAAAACTTCCTACTTAGCAGCTGATTTTTCCATTTTTGTTTCTTCCTATCTCAAGCTGCTTTATTACAAAAGCAATTACCCAAACAAAGCAACAGTACCTAAAAATCTTAGCTTTTCTTTGTCATGCTTTATTCTATCTAAAAAGATGGCATATTCTATTTCTAAATCTAACTAAAAACATGGGAAACATCAGGCTAAGGATCCCACTCCTTGCCTGTAGATTTTTTTTTTGATTTTTTATGGAATAAATCAGAAGATTTTTCCTCTGAATCAGATGCTCCTGCATCACCTATTTGAAACCAAGAAGTGTGATTCATCATTAAGACTAGATGAAGAAGAAGACTATAGCAAAGGCTTAAATAGAGAGTAATATAAAGACCATAAATTTTTATCACTTAAATTATCTATAAATAAATATATATTTAAATAATAAAAGAAAACATAAAATTGTGTGATTACTTTTATCTTTGCCATTTTTATATTCTTCTTCATTACAATGTGCATGAAAATCATGTGAAAGCTAAGTGCTGATTTTTTGAAGTGTTAGGTAGGGTAGAGTTGAAGATGGGTGCTAATTTATATATATATTAATGATATTTTTGGAGTTGACCATAATTTCCTTTACATAGAAAAGAACTCATGCTCTTTAGCCACCTTGATGTATTTCCACACTTTAAGATCATTTTGAGAGAACATGCTAAGAATATCATTATTGAATAGATTGTATTGAGGGAAATTTTAATCTTTTCAAGTGGGTGGAGGAATCATGCGAAGAATATCATTATTGAATAGATTGTTTCGAGGGAAAATTTAATGTTTTCAAGTGGGTGGAGGAATCATTGTAAGGTGTAGAAACGGTATATTATACATTGTGAATATTATTTTATTTATAAAAAAAGATGGAAGATGTGTTATTATTCAAATAAAGTAGTTTAATAATTTTTTATGACTTTGACTTATTTGTAAAGAGATATATTTTTAAATAATGAAAATAAAGAAGAAAAGCAATGTGTGCAGTTTATTTTTTAATCTTTATTTTTTCCTTTCATTACACTCTGTATGAAAGCCATGTGAGAGCTGGTTTTTATAGGTGTAAAATAATTAATATAGTTTAAGTAGAGTGGAATTTTAAGGAAGGTGGTCATTTTAATTTGTATTAAAGAATTTGTTGTAATGGTTGAACTAATTTACTATAGTTTCCTTATTTTAGAAAATAATTTATGTTCTTTAGTTTCACATTTAAGATAATTTTGACAAAAAGCGCGAAGAATATTATAATAGATAGTTTTTATAGGGAGACTTTCGAGTAATTTCTTTTTTTTTTGGGTGATGGGAGGGGTGAATTATTAAGTGAAGATGGATGAAATAGATAATAGATATTTGTTCAATAGTTTATGATATATGTAGAGTAAAGACGATATACTTCATTTATGACTATGATTCAAATATATGGATATAATTTTTTATTAATCATAACTAAAACTATTATGTTGATAAATTACGCTTTTGGGAAATAACATTACATGAAAGATACACAAATTAGCTCATAAACCCATAAACTACCAATTGTACATAGTGCCAATAGTACTAACATAGATTTAAAAACAAATTGGATACACTATATATCCATATTGTATATACATAGAAAAATATCGCAAACTATAGATAAAACAAAACTTCCATGCAATGATTACAATCATGTGCAAGGCTTACCTTCACCTAGGAGGTTGAATTTCTCCAAATTATGAGAGGATACATTTAATCTAGAAAATAAAATCCAAAAAGTGTTAAAAATGACAACTACAAAAAGGAGGAATGGATGCCTATACTAGTAGTGTGTTGCATCTCTTCAATTTGTGACAAAAAATATACTAATATCATCTCCCACTCTATAAATCTATAGTTTCTATTTACATAAAATGTTTATAGTGGAAGTGATACATGCAATTGATTTCTTTAAATTTCTGTTCCGTTGAAGGGAATATATTTTTCAAAGCATAATTGTAGCTGAACATGAGTACCCTAAACCCTATCAAAGAGGTACACCTAGAGAAATTTCTTGAAGTGAGCATCAA
Organism: Pinus taeda; assembly: GCA_000404065.3. Lineage (NCBI taxonomy): Eukaryota > Viridiplantae > Streptophyta > Pinopsida > Pinales > Pinaceae > Pinus > Pinus taeda. The sequence goes on along the minus strand of APFE030690461.1, from coordinate 45,317 downwards.
ATATATAGAAAGGGCTTGAATAAAGAAAAAATAGGTAAAATTCCTTCCTTAGGAATGAAATCCCCTAATTCACAATCCTTATATCTTTTACTAAAGTCACCCACACCCATGTTTATTTCCTGTATAAGAAGCCAAATAATCCCTACACAACTAAAGATGTCTCTTTGTGAGATAGCATGAAAGATACCCCTACCAATAGTAGGGTGGAAAGTGTTCAAAATCCAGTAGAATAAGTCAAAGGAGACTGAAAAACTAAATAATTCATTCCAATAGAGAGAAAATAATCCCTTAACACTTGTTTCCTTGATACTTTGATTCTAGCACCTTCTCTGCTATCAAGTTCCGCTAGCCCTGACCAAAAGAGAGCCTAAACTTATATAGCACACTAGTAAACTCTCCATGGAAAATATAAAAAAAAAACCAAAATGTGAGACATATCGCTTCTGCAATTCCACAAACTAAGTCCCAAGTCTAAGAGAGTTGTTATTTAGCTAAGGAGAAAATCGAAATTGCACCCTTGGGAGATGAAATTTACTACTCATTTCCTTGAGAGGGATTCCATCTAATTTGTAGCATCCCAATAAAAAAGAATCCTAACAAAATTTGTATAGGAAGATATCATTCCCTCATATCCACTGCAAATTGGAGTCCATTTGTGTCATATGGTAGAGATATCATGTGGCTCACATGAAGTTCATCCTTGATCACATGAATATTTTTTTGTGTTAAGCATAAATAAAAATATTATATTGATAAATTTTACATTGTTTTTTCTTAATCGTAATTGAAAATATTATATTAATAATTTTTTCGTTGGAGATAGACCTTTGCATCAAAGAACAAAAATTGTCTTGTAGAGCCATAAATTACTACTTGTACATAGTGACACTAGTACTCACAAAGATTAATAAAAATACACTATAGATTGAAGTAGCATATACATAAAAGAAGACCCATAACATGAAATAGAACAAAACTTCCATGTAGTGATTACAATGACATAGAAAACAACCCTACCTTTTTAGAGGTAACATGCTCCAAGGTAGGAGGTGACACATTTAAATATAGAAAGGAAAAGCCCAAAATCATTAAGAAAATCAACTATATAAAAAGAGGAATGGTTACCTATAATATTACCATGTTCTATTTCTTCCTTTACCTTTGAAAATATACTAATTTCATCTTCCATTCTTTGAAGATATAGTTCCTATTCAACTAACAGGTCCACAATGGAAGTAATGCATGGAACCAATTAATTCTTATTGACTTGCAACCACATAATAACATTATGTAAATACTTAATGTTTTTTCATAGGGTAATGGAAGACTTTCTTCCAAGCATACTTGCAGCATAAGGTCACTTCTTTTAGACACTATCAAAGAGGCGCACATAGTGAAATTTCTTGAATTGATTATGAGAAACATATAAAGAAATCAAATAAAGATAAATGGAAAAACATCCCTTCCAAAGGAGGAGGAAATGATAGTCCCTAATTCACAATCCCTGGAACTTCCATAATAATCACTTGCACTCATATTTATTTCCCTATAAACACCCAAATAGTAACCTACGCAACTAGAGCTGGGTTTTCATGAGATATCATTAAAATTACCATTGATAATAGTAGGGTGGAAAGAGTGGCAATTCTTACAAAATAACACAAATGTGATAGAAAAAGTAAATACTTCATTCCAATACGAAGAAACTAATTTCCTTACCACCCTTTCTCTTAATCCATTGATTCCATCATGCTCTCACCCATGGAGTTCCCTTACCCTTACACAAAAGAGAGCGCAAGGAAAAAGAGAAAACAAATAAAATCTAAATGGAAAACCTAGAATAAAAAAAAGTTGCCAACACAGATCCCTTCCATAATTCCATGCTCTAAGTCTCATGTCTAAGAGGGTTGTGATTCACTTATCGAGATATTCAAAAATGCACCCCTCGGAGCTCAATTTTACTACTATTTTCCATGAGGGAGCCATACCATATAATTTATAGAATCCCAATAAAAAGCCTCCCCTAACAAAATTTGCATGCGAAGGTACCATGCCCTCATTTCATTTTAAATCGAATTTTGATTACCTCATATAGAAAATTGAAACTCACTTGAATCATCATGATGTCCAACCCTAAGAAGATGCATATAACAAATGCACCTCACAACTGCCCCTGACTACCACCAACCTATATCAATCAAGGTATTAAGTGATGATTCACACTATCATTAAGATATAGGGTTCTTGCCTCATACATTATTTCCTTGTTTACTAATAGATCTAGTTCAACATTATTTTTCCTAAAAAATTCCATAGTTTAACCTCTTACATTAAATCTATAAGAAATATAATAATTTTAAGGAGAGAGTAGAGTTTTATGTAGAATAAATATGTTCCAAAAAATCTGTGTTAAATTATAACCTTACAATCCAACCATATGATCATATTTTGGATGTGTAGTGAGATTACTTGGGAAACCCCTTGAAGGAGAGCATAACCTTCCACCTAGTTATTGGAAGTCTTTCCCAACCTCCACAAATAGGATATTTTATCTTTCCTCTAAAGAATACAAAAAAACACTTGCACTTATCATTCCTATCCATGTAAGTATTATCATCCAATAATTAATTGAGGGGAGATTTAGGAAATGGGTGTTTGACATTGTACTTTTATGAGATCTATGAGCAATTTCATGTGAAAATGGTGTCCAATGATTCTAGTAATTCATATTATAAGAAAATAGTATTTCAAAGAGTTTTGTTGGTTCAAAAACCATTTTAGAGAGAATTGTGTTGTTCTTTTATTTTTCTATCAAAGTATTTTTATTTTAAGGGATTTTCATTTTAGTATCATAGCATTAAGAAGGTATGTTGGAAAATAATACTCTATTGCATAAATGTAATAGCTTGTGTTAAAAATGGGATGAAGTGTTTATAAATAATTCATATGGTTATTTATCTATTATAAAAGATAAATTCTTCCAATAATACTCATTCTTTAAAAATCCTTATTTCTAAAATCTCATTTATATGTATTCCTACAATCATGTGAGAGTTTAATTTTGTAGTTGTTAAATAAATAAGATAGGTTAGGTAGAGTAGGGTTGTAAGGATAGTGTTTATTTCTCTATGTATTAATTAATTTTGTTGTAGGTATTGAAGTAGTTGAGCATAGTTGTCTTCACCTAGAAAATGACTTATGTTTGCTAGCCACCACCATGTTTTTTCACACTTATGGTAAGTTTGAGAGAAAATGTGACGAATACCATAAAGGGATAGATTTTTTAAAGGGAGAATTAGATTTTTTGGGGTGGGAATCATTGAAGGGAAGAGAGATGGAAAGGAAAATACATATTTGTTCAATAGTGTATGATTCTCCTCGAGTCGAGATGCTATACCTCATTTGATATTGTGCTACATTCGTGTGGCTATTATTTTTTCTTAACCACAATTGGAAATATTATACTGACAAATTATGAATGGGGCATAGGATTACATCAACGTTAAAAAAATTGGCTTGTAGACCCATTAGCTACCAATTAGACATAGTTATAATAGTACTAACATAGTTTTGAAAACAAAAATACTACACTATAAATTTGTGTAGTATACACAAAGTGAAATACCCCTAGAATTACATAGAACATAACTTCCATGCAATGATTACAATGATGTATAAGACTTCCCTTCCTCCTGAGAGGAAACCTAGTCCAAAGTATGAAATGATACATTTACATCTAGAATGTAAAAAGCCCAAAGAAATTATAATAATCAACTATAGAAACTGTGGAATGGTTACCCATAATAGTAGCATTTTGTAGCTCTTCAATTTGTGATCAAAAGCTACTAATATAATTATTCACTCTCTCAATATACAATTTCTTTTCAATTAACACATCCATAGTAGAAGTGAGAGATGGAACTAGTTTCTTCTTCTTGAGTTGCAATTCCATCATAACATTCTACAACTCCTTAAATTTTGTTTCCAGGGGAAGCGAAGAGTTTTTTGAAAGCATACATATACCATAATATAACTTTCCTAAGGCCCTATCAAGGAGGTTCAACTATATATATTTCTTGAAATGGGCATCGAAGACATAGAGAGGGCTCGATTAATAAGAAATGAGGCAAAAGTGTTACGGGAATAAGTACCCTAGGGTTTTGGGTCACAACCCCAATAGAGAAAGAGTAATCTACATTAAGAAACACACATACAACTTAGACAACATGCTTAAATAAGCAAACTATGCAAGGATTAACCTACCTAGATTTCCTTCATTTATGTAGTTCTAGTAGGGTTCAAACCCTCTGCAACTCCTGATGATCTTTGAATCTACAAATCAGCCAATCCGAACATACATAGCAGCATATAGATAAAGCATTTTAATAAATAAATTTTATGTCATATAAGTAAGATGATTAGTTACACATCCAAATGACATTCATAGATGAGTTACACAACTTCAGATGCATAAACAAGGTCAATCTCGGGAACAAGACAATGTTTCCTTTTATTGTAGAAAACTATAATAAACATGGAAAGAGTTCACTTGAGTCTTCTTCCTTCGGCTCCAAGCGGAACCGTCCTCTAGGTCTGTCTAGTCCCAGTCCTCAACAACCTCCTTCCATAACCAATACCATGATATCTAGAGTAAGTGGGAGAATATCAACGCTCAAGGAAACAAGGGTTTCTTGAGCTTGGGGAAGTGCTTGAAGCAAAGGGATACTTCAAACTTGGTTAGGGTATAATCTCAGTATAGTAATTCTATCTCTTCTCTCCTGAAGGCCTTCCCATAGAAGTCTATTTATACTTCTCCCAATTATTATTTTAGCTGGGAAACAATTGGGAATAGTTGGGCCACGGGTAGTGGGAGGTAATCAATAGGTAAAACCCATGAACTCCACCCATAGTTAAGTAAATTTTATTTTTTTAAGTGTTTTAACACATATACGCGAGTTGGGTATTGACTAACCCATGTGTACACGCTTTTATCATAGTGAAAAGTAGTGTATAGGGAGTAAAATATTTTTTTAAAAATATTCGGACCATGTCTGGAAGGAGGGGTTGCCCTAGGCCATAAACCAAGCATCAGAAATACCAAGGGTGATATTTCGAGCTAGAACAGATGCCCCCTAATATATGAGGTTCGAAGGGGTACATGATGGCAAAAATGTATTAAGTATATGGAAAGGAAACTCGTCGAAGCTAAGAAGGACTTCACTAGATTTCAGCCTGCGAGGCCATCAAAAAAAGATCAGAAAGAAACATCTGTCTGAGGTAGGCATACCCATGCTCAGAGAAAGTAAAGCATATTCGCATATCAAGTAGAAGTGGATCCACTATGTATACAAGTATAAAAGACTGAAAGTACATAATGGATCAGTTGATTGTGATCGAACAAGTACATGTCTAAATATCACATATAAGAAGATGATCAATGAAGATGAAAGATGAAGTTGGTCATTGATGTCAAAAAATGATCCCAATAGTACCAAATGAGCATGATCGAATAAGATGATACTACATCACAACTCGGATGCCAGCATATAAGGTATCGCTGTGAAGGACTAAAACATATAATGTGGATGGTGTCAACTAGCAACAACAAGAGCAACTGGAAATTGAACCAAAGAATGTTGATGCAACCCGAGGTCTTCACCAACCACTGTGGTACATTTCTACACAATGGGAATAAATGATCTGAAGTCGACCATGTGAGAAATCATTTGATTACCGGTCGTTGGTGTATATTGTTAACAAATGTGATACTACTCACGGTTAATGATAATGAGAGTCAAGGTACCCAGTACCATCTAACAAGTGTGAATGAATTAGTTGAGGTTGAACACCTATAAGAATCTATCAATCAGGGGACAATTATGGTTTCCCACTATCGATAGCGAAGGATCTGCCATTGATGACTACAAACCCCAAGTTACTACCAAATGGACTCTAGATCATTGCCACAGAACAATGAGTCATAGTCGATAGGAAAAGATCCACTAGAAGGAATGCATTAAGGAATCTTTCATCAATCTAGCGTGAGTGTAACCCGTAGGCCAATAATGTGGAAGGAATCAGACGAAAAAGATGTAGTAACCCAACCGAAGGATGTTTCCAACATAAACAAGATGTAGGTAGTGCATGATAGAAACCCTCTGAACCAACCAATAATGAAAGTTGACACAGAGGCAAGGAATCCACCAATAGGGTCAAATGGAAACCAAGGCACTGCACGAATCCAAATGTGTGATAATGAAAGCTAAAGTCAAACACAAGGGAAATCACTCAGTCAAAGACGCATGATACAGATCGATGCTGAGGACAAGGTGACCTATCAATAATGGAAATAGGGCTAGGGTGCAGCTCTAGGCCTTTCCTTAGAACAATATGTTGTCGTCGATAAGGACAAGACCCACCAACAAAAATTCAATGGAGACCTTATCAAACCAGCATAAGAAAATGACCAATATGACTGATGTGATGACAAATAAGACACTGACAACCAAGGATGGCCAATTGAAAAATAGGTCAAGAGACACTGCAGAGAAGCTGACTCAGGCTTACTTCCCTTAAACAAAAGCACAACTCAATGATGACTATGTGGCAACATATGATAAGTCTGTATATGTTCGTCATGCAGGAGGCATGAGCGAACTCTCCATATGTTTGGAAGAGATAGCCAATCGGAGGAGAACTAACTCAATAACAAGTTTAAGGCATACCTAAGTCAAACCAAATCCGGCCCAAAATGGAGGAGAAACTTTCTTTTAGTGTTTTGTTCAAGGCCAACACAACTAACTCTAGCTGCCAAAAATATATGGAAATGTTGTCCAGTTCCCGCTCTTTCTTGGAATATATATTTTCTTTTTCTTTTTCTTTAATCTAGAAAAAGAATAAAGGAATGCTATAGTATAGTGGAAAGAATGAGTGTCACTAAAACAGATGATCTAGTTCCTGGGATGGGAACAATGCTATGCTCAATGCAGGGAGGAGAAACTGGTCAAGGACACTCAAAGGGATGTTCCTTCCATGGGTCAAAGGGCGTGTCAAGTTGCAAAAGCTAAGTGATTGCAGGTTTGAGTTTGCAGAAGACATGGTCAAATAAGTGGCTTAAACACGAGTCCAAGTGAAGCCATATCAAGGCCAAAAGGTGCAAATAATCTAAATGCAATGCATCAGTACAACTCAACATGAAGGAGTCTCAGGGTATAAGGCTAGAATGAAGTGAAGAGGTAAAGAGAAATGAGCCTTCAATGCACAAGTCATGGCAGGACTAAAGAGGACTCTCGAGCCTACTCAATATAACAACATGGGCAGAAAATGTAAGTGAGGTGCTAACTTGGATGCCCATGTAAAGGATGGCTATAGCGTCATGTCATGATTTAAAAATCGATGAGTGAACGTGGTTTACTAACCATAACATGATGGGATCGACCTTATGGCATGTGTTTCGACAAATGGAGGCTAGTATGCAAGATGCAACAGAAAAAATGGTTTCCCTAACCTATATTGCAGTAGGTAAACGATACCTACCATGATGGGCTAGTGGTAATGGAACCGATATGAAATCTCGAAGAAGCGTCCAAAATACCGTAAAAAAATAACCTACTCTCGACAATCCAAGCTCACAAGTTAAAAGATTCATCAGACGAATAAAATAAAGTTTTGAAAAAATTTGAAAATTTCAAAGATATAAAATGACCTTTTGACTCACCATTTGTGTCATTTGTGTGGAGAGTAGAAGCTGTGGAGAAAAAAGAGCAAACTTGTCCCCCAAAGAATTGGACCATTCAAATTGGATCAAAATCATTAGGTAACCCTCACTTCAAGCTTGCATTACTTTGTGATTGTTTTTAGAAATATTTATTAAGGTTTAACCATATGAATTTATGTTAAAAATTTCAACTCTGTGTATACACGAGTTGGATGTTATCAACCCACATATATGATGGCCCTACACGTGAATGTGTGTAAAAGGAACCTGTGTATACACGGTTTGAAATTTAAATACAAAAATCTAATGGTTGAAACTCAATTTTTTTCAGGATGAAAATCACATGGAGAGAGAGGGAGCATACCACAATTTATAATGAAGTTATGAATGATCAACATGCATTAGATGCATTGAGGGGATGTGGCTTGTTGAAAATTTTCAAAATGTCCAACATGAAAGCCAACACTCATCTGCTTGAAATGCTAATCCACTATTGGAGTGTCGAAGATGATGCATTTATGATTGATCAGATGCCTTTAGAGATAGAGGTGGAGGATATTTACTTTATCACTGGTCTCCCTTGGAGAGGAGACGTTGTACATTCGACTCACTAGACTCGAGGTAGTCTTTCAGTCGAAGACTACGTACAGATTTACTGTTCTGGGTATTCAGAAAAAAATGGAAGTGAGATTCCAATAAAACATGTGGAGAGCTTATCCCTGAGGATTCTAGCCAGGATAAATGGATCAACCTCATTACACCAAGCTTCACGAGTATCCATGAGCTTGGTTGTGGAGTGCCTCACCACTGTTTTTGACTAGTGTACACCTCTTCTTACGATTATGAAGAGCTAGTTGTCCTCTATTCAGAAAGGGCAGAACAAAAATTTTAGATATGGTACTATTTTATGCTCCTTCTTCTTTGAGAAGGTTCCTGGGCTACATCTCAAGGTATCAGTCTCCATCAGTAGCCCCCGAGATCCTCGAATGTGTAGGTGGACTGATTTGATGAAACCCCTTGGAGGCGGGGACATGTCGAGCACTACTTTTAATGATGAGTTCTTCTCCTAGTGGGAACAACAAATCATTGTTGTTCATGAGTATCCCTATGCTGGTATGCATTTCTAAGGAGATCCAAACTTGGTGCTACCACCAAATGCAACATGGGGACAGATAGGTAACAATTTTTTAAGTTTTTATCAATTTTTAAGATTTCTTTTATGTTCTTTAAATATGAAAATGAACTTAGATATATTTTTGATGGGATTAAAATACTAACATAATGATCATGTTCTAGATGTGGGTCTGGTAAGACCAGATGGATTCTCGTTGCACAGGCATCACGAAAGAGGTGCCGAAGAGGTGGCTACTGAGACAGAGAGGGTCTTATATGCAATCCAAAGAAACTTGGTGAGATTGACTCACCAAGTACTGATGGTGGCCATAGAAGGCCTACCTGAGGAGATGCACTGATGCATGGTAGGAGTGCCACGAGACTGGGTTCACCTACTTCGGTGTGTGGCTAGTGCAGAAGTCACATTCCTATCCACTCATCTTGAGCTAGGTTGATAGATAGACTGGACATGATTATGGGCATTTAGTCTCGATTTTGTATACTATTTTTGAACACTTTATGTGCACATGATAAGTTTTATGATATATATATATAGTTCCAAATTTTTTATGTTTGTTTTCGACTTGATGAGTGAATGATATCACAACATGCCACACAAAATATGTACAAAAATATAATATATACAAAGAAGTAATTGCTCAGCTGAAACCTAAACAAAATTCTTCTTAAGGTAAAGCTCGTCAAGGGGCTCCGCCAACTTGTTCCTAGAGATGTTTATAGGTAAAGTCCTTGAGACAATAAATATATGACCTTTGGAAGACAAATGTGTCAGAGCCAAAGGGTTTGACACGGTACAAACATCATTCGTAAGTAGATTGGAGGACCTAGATTCGACTTCATGCAAAGGAGGACGAAAAAATGAATGATGATGTAAATTTTCTAATGGTCGATCTATAATCATCATTGCTTTGAAAATTGCTTCGTTAGATGGAAAAAATATATCTAAGCAACCTAAAGTAGAAGCGGAGTCGAGGGTCCTAGCAAGAACCACATCACCATCTAACTCCTCCTCCGAAGAAGGAGTGGGATGGTTATCTATAGAGTTATCGATAGATTCATGTCTAAGTTCTATTATAGACATAGAAGGCTCTATTCCACCCACTTTCCCTTCATTTGATGTGGTCACAGATGAATGTAAGGTCCGAGGATCCATAAATTAATGAGTTTGAACAAACTCTTTCCGTAAAGACTCCCTGGAGGATGAAATTGTATTAATTGTAGTTGTAGGAGGGGGAAGATCAAACACACCCATCCAGGAAGAATACATCCCTACTCCTAAATTCTGTATAGGTTGACAAGGATTATCCACCAATGGACCAGTAGAATCTGAAGTTGTTGGAGAATCACCTGGAGAATAATCCGATTGATAAACTTGAACAATTCTCCCCTAATGAGGAAAACAAAGGATGCGAAATAAAGATGACATTGTGGCATCCATTTCATAAATCCAATTCCTTCCTAAGAGGAGATTGTAATCCACGTTGGCATCAATGATTTCTACTCCGATATTAACGACCTTTCCTCCAACACATATAGGAAAGGCCGAGATAATCATGTGTGGCCTATGAGAATGTCCATCAAATGCTATTAGGAGAGTGGGTGAATGAACAACTGAAGGTGATCCAATTTCTTTCGAACATGACATAGACATTACACATATGGAAGCTCCCTCATCTATAAGCATCTGAAAAATATTGGTTTTCTGGTAAGTAGACTTTATTTGGAAATCCATATGATGAGGAAGTCTCTTTTTGACATTTAGCATATCAAAAGTGAGAGCTAAAGAATTTTTTGGATCTACTGCCTCCATTGCCGAAAGAAAAGCACTTATTTGAGTAGGTCATGACTGGAGTACCTCTAAAGCAGACATAGTGCAAGGACTTTGAGCTAGATCTTCTACAATCAAGTAGTTCTAGGCTGCCCTAGCATTAGGGTTAATAGTCGCATGCTTGGTGGAACCTTTTAGTATCCGAGGTATAGACTCGATAGAGGGTCACTCAATATGAAGTGCGTCCATAGTTCTAGGAACATATTTATCTTTAGATGTTTCTGCTACACCATAATCACATGCTCGCATAGCCACATTGACATGAGAACTCATCATGAAAACATTTGAGGAATTGTCCCCTTCCCAGTTACCTCGAGAAGAGGTACCAGGGTTTGAGTTCATGCCAGCAAGAAATTGATGCCCCTGGGAGAAAGGATTACTTAAGACATCTTGGGAGCTAGAAGACCCTTGCTACACCAAAAAGCACTGAGCATCTTGAATTTTTGGGTAGAGATGCGTCAAATGATTTCCATTGCATAAGTTTCATAGAAATTTAACTTTCTTCTTAGACTCATTTCTACCCTCATCGGCACCATCGCCGGGCTTATTTGCATTACCCCTCCCTTCCTGATTCTTCTTTTACCTCGTCCCTTCTTCTTCCCATTAGATTACTAATTTATTTTGGGGTTAGAGGCCTCAACGACATTTATGGAAGAAGGTTGGGAAGGCGAAGGAGTAGAACGTGCAACCTGATTAGAAGAAGCAGTTTGTAGAGACAACAGCTACAATTGGTTCAAAAGGTTCAGCTTATTTGCATCAACCGATCCAACTATACCATCAGCATGAGGGCTTAGCTTCTATTTGGCTACATCAACCATGGATCTAGGAGCATCAAGTAAGATTTTCAGAAGAGTCCCGGACTAAGAATATATCAGTTCTAACTGCTTGGCGCGAAAGATAGCTTGCTCTTCCGAATAAACGCTAGACATAAAACCATCCTTGGATATATTGGTTGTAATGATTTTAAAAACCATTTGAGATGGAATTCTGGTGGAATTTCAGCCTTCGTAAGCCTTTTTCTCTATCTCCATTCCTAGATATGATCCGAAATGGAAGTCGTCGTGTCCTAATGAAAATTGGCTAGAGGCTTAGTTTCAGCTTCATAACGGACATGCAACTGAAAATGATTTAAGAAACGGTTAGCCAAATCAGTGAAATACGTAAAGGTGCTCCCTAACAACTCTATAGATCACTTAGCCACATTCCCAGTTAAGGTGCGCTGAAATAACTTCAACCTGATCGAATCATCGATCAGGGAGTTGGAAGAGCACCATAAATGGAATGTGGTTACATCGCCACCTAGGTCTTCACCATTCTTCTCTTTGAAATTTGGAATATCTGTTTGAAGTTTGGTTGGGATTAGAGGCCAGGCCGGATTGTACCAAATTGGATCGTTTGTCAACTTTGTTAAGTCTGGCAGATTAAGCATGGCCAGAAAGGGGAGTCATGGAGGACCTTGGGGATTCCACCTAGATTGGGTGGGGTTCTCAAAAGTCTGAAAAGAATTACCTGGGTTTTGAAAGGCACCAGGTTTCCCAAAGTAACTGGTAAAACCTACTGGACCAAAAGGTGACCCTTGTGGTCCAGCAAAATTTGGAGTTTGACTAACTCCAGCCAAACATCTTCCATAACCAGTAATGTTTCCCCCTAAGGAAGTATTGTAAGGAGCTGACAGCCCCTGGTAAGGGTTCGAAGAATTGGTTAAGGGTGGAAAACTTTGAAATGAATTAACCAAGGAAGACGACACATTCCCTTGTTTGTCAAAAAATTGATTCCCAGCTCTTATCCCACTAACCGCAGGGTTTCCCAGGATGCGAGTGCTTAAGGTTGAAATTAAAGCAATGGGATGGGCGCGCAGTGATGGCCACCTGCTCGCCATGCGCAAAAGCGCTGCGTCCACATGGGGGAAGGGACATTCTCAGCGGCGCAGATTTAGGAATAAAAGAATGCAGCAGAGGAGAATTAATGCTCCGTTCACCTCCACATGCGAAACAAGGCTCGGCTCCTCGGCTCCCATGAATGCCATAGTAATGGCAGGAGTGCCTCGAGGCAAGGGCGGGTGCAATATTAACGACTACAGCATTGGATTTACCATGTTAATTCAGGCTTGGCTCGGGGATCTTCTGTTGCCTCTGGCACTGTTGGGGTTGAGCCCTGGTCTGAATTCTCAGGTCATTCCCTCAATTCTGAATTCTCAGGTCATTCCCAGCCTCTGTCCATCTGTTTGGTATATGAATTTCCCACAGGATCCTCACCCGTCTGTTAGGTCCACTCCCCCGCCTGCGTTTGATTTACTCTGTATTCTAAGAACCAATTTGGCTTTGTCCAACCCTGCCATTATGGTTCGGCCTCGACAGCGAATGCTCAACCGTCGAGGCTCCACCCGTGGCAGTTCCTCGTGCCCTTCAATCGATGCAGACACCTCCCATCATTGTCATTGCCATTGCCATTTCCCTCACGCTGAAGGTGCAAGTTTTGTTAGGCCTAGCCAATTTCTGGAAGCCCGCTCTCCTGGGTCCTCTTCCTCGCCCTCCTTTGGCTCAACAGTTTTCACTTTCAATAGTTCTCTGAACCGCCCCCGGATCAACGCCCATGTTTCGGTGCTTTTCAATGAGAAGGCCCAAGAAGAGGGCGAATCCAGCGCTCGCAGGGGGATGACACCACTAGTTGTTACTACGAGAGCTATGGAGATGCCCTCTACAGATCCCACGAAGGCAACAAAGAGACGATCCAGCCAGAAGGAGGACGTCAAGATGGAGCCTATCACGACTGCAACGGAGGAGGTCCAAGCACAAGACATGGAGGAGTATGGCTGGTGTAGGATAGTGGAGGAGGTTCCTAAAGATTAATTGCGGCTCCTTCTCAGGTTACGTGGCCCGTAATGGAGGGATTTTGTCAATTCCAATGTTTTTGGCTATGTAATTGTGTCAACGCTGTTGTGTAAATGTGTCAATGTTGTAGAGCATTTGTTTGTGTTCAGGTTATGGTTTTTTATACATGGATGGATACTGCTTTGTGTCAAAATGTTTTTGAACTCCCCTGCGCGGGAATGGTCTTTTTGATTCCTCTAGCCCCTGCGTTGGAAAGACTAATGGTCTGGTTCATCCTCTTAACTGCAAACACTGTTGTTCCACGCTGCCGTTACCTCCAGGTAGCTGGTTCTTTTTGACAGTTTGATTGTAATTGTACCCTGATTTTGTATATAATAGAATAGTTTTACCGAGAAAAAAAAAACTAACTGCAGGGTTTGTCCAACTCTGAAAGGGGTTATTGCCTTGACTTGTAAAATGAAAAGGCATATACCCTACTGTTGGATTGGAATGTGGTATATGACCACTTCCAAATGGGAAACCCTAAAAAGAGACTGATCCACTCATCATGGACATGGAGGCAATTTATGGTACAATCAATAGAACTAAAGAAATACCTTGAGAGGGCATTCCAAAAGGGAGAAGCCCAAAAATTGATGCATTAACTTGAGAACTTCCACTCATCAATGGAATGGAACCACACCCAAGTAAGGATGCATTGGGAGTGTTATAAGGGATGGAAATAGTTCCTCCCACTTGCACAAATATAGGAGTGTGCATGATCGCAACACTCGTGGTAGACGCCATGCTTCAAGCAATGGTCACCGAAGCGATAGATGTGTGTGGACCTAAGCTCGAAGGCCTGTGAGTCAGACTTTCAATGTATAACAATATGTATGGATGATCCGGAGGGAGAGGAGAATTAAGAGCCGCAACTGACTCTGAAAGCTCTTCCACTTCAATACTATCTTTTGACTGGAAGAGTACTCGAGAAATAACTGGTGTGCTCCTCTCTAACTCTGTAGTAGTATCAGGTATATCTTTTAAACTAATGCATCAAAGTGGAGGATCAATCTTCGATGCACCCATGGCCATTGGTTGAAAACCACCGGTAGAATCACTCCAATGCCTTCGAGAAGAAGGCTCTGGACTCCCAGTTGAAAGCCCATGAAGTCTACGGGACCATCAAGATGGTCGGTCAACCACTTTGAATTATTTTTATAAGATTTACTTAAAGACTCAAGAAAATTGAAAGCTAGGCTCACTAGGAGCACAAAACACACAATAAAAATGTCCCTAAAGAGATCAACAATAAAACAAATTCAAAGTATTTATGCTCTAGGTGATTAGGACTGGACACCAATTACACCCCAAGTCTACTAGCGAAGGCATTAGAGGTAGTTACACTGAACTCTAAACAATTGCCTTTGCCAGTGCAAGCCCCCAAGCTTCACAAGGGTGCCCTCCAAAAGTACTCCTGAACATGATGCAATGTCAACCTTAGGTGCCATGGGATTCCCCTCTGTGGCCAACTGTATAGATCACTAGGATCGGAAACTAAAGACACCAACTCGTATCAAATGTCGGGTGAAACAGTCATGACATCAGATTCGACAAGTAAAAGAGCGGTTATCTCTCGTCCTTATCTTCATGAACCCTCGTGCTTAACTCCGTGTCACAGAGCTTTATCGGTCTCCCTAACACTATTGGATTTCACTCTTTAATCGAACTTCTATGTTTTACAATTTAGAGTGCCTTTGGAGAGTTTACTCTCCTCTTGCCTAATCCAAGGCCCTAAATAAGCCTAAAACTTGTTGGTGTATTCTGATGACAATACGAAAAGTTCTACTTTATTTTATTAAGCGCTTGATTTTAAGTGGATGTTCTTTTAAGTCAAAGGGACAATATGGAAATGAAACTGATGGTGTCTGTATGATGCAAAAGAAATTAATGAAAAACTAACTTATATGAAATGCACTTGTTTGTTCTTCGGTGAAAAGCAATTTCTACTTGGGTTCTAAGAAACTTCTATAAAGCAAAAAAAAAACTTTTTGCTTTTCTTTTCTTATAGCAGACTTCACACTCACAAAAGCTAAAAAGACGATTGATGCTTTATTAATGCAAAACTACCCTAATGCAAGGTGTACATGATAATGCAAGATTCTAGATTAATCTAAAATGAAATGAAGGCAATTGTTTATAACTTTTAATAAGCCAACTTAATTGTTTGAAAAGGATGCAAGTTCCAAATACAAACTTTCCTCCAAATAGCAAGGCAAATTTCGAAAAATCATAATTCACTTTCAAAAAACCAAAGAAACCAAAATCAAACTCAGAAAAAGAAAGCAAAACAATGTTTTTTAAGAACTTTTCTTTTTCAAAAAACAATGAAAACAACTTTTCAAAAGCACTCAAAATGCCAATAAAGACTCAAAGACCAAAAGAAAAGCACAAGGAAACTTTTCAAGTTACCAATTCGACATAAATGAAAGCTTGAAAAAAAAAGGCTTCAACTTGCACTAAACAAGCCAATAACAACAAAAGAGCTTTGAGAAACTAACGAAGAAGTCGGGAAAGAAACACTTTCAAGTTCATCAAAAGCTTTCAAAAGGAAAGAAAAGTTGTAAGGCCGTGAAATGATGGAAAGCAAAACAAGTAGACCAATAATCAAGTTTGAGACAAAGATTGAAAACAATCAGCTATTATGGAAGACCAGAACAATTAAGAACCTTGATAAGAAGCATTGTGTGTTCAAACACAAATCCTAAAACTCACTCAAAAGAAAACCTAGGTGAAAAACTTTTCAAAGCATGAGAGAATTGAAAATAGTAAGCTCACTGAATAATTAAATTCTGAAGGTAGAAACTGACCACTCAGAAACCAAACAGACCAAGAAACAAATTTTTGTGGGCAGAAAGGTTTGAAAAATGCATGTTAAAAATGGTATACGCGACTGTGTTCTAGCACAGGTGCGTTTACATGCGCTTCTAACAAATGAAACTCGCGTATACGCAGCTTCAATTCACAGAAACGAGCATGTGTATGCCTCTGTAGATAGAAAAAGTTGTGTATACTAAGTTTTGCAAGAAAAATAAAAGTCAAGGCATGAACAAAAAGATCAAACTTGAAGTCTAAGTTCCTATAGGAGCAAGAAATATTGTCACAGCAAGCAAACCAAGAACTGAGCCCTGAGTGACACTGAACAACCCAAACTAGGAATAACAATATTGCTATCCCTAGTGGAGTCACCAATTCTATTATGGGAATAAGCACCCTAGGGCTATCGGTTAGAACCCCAAAAGAGAAAGAGTAATCTACAGCAAGAAACACGGATACAACTTAGGAAACGTGATTAAATAAACAAACTATGCAAGGATGAACATACTTGAATGTCCTTCGTTTGGATACTTCCAATAGGGTTTAGACCCTTTACAACCCCTGATGATCTTTGAATCTACAAATCAACCAATCTGAACATACATATCAACATATAGATAAAGTATTTTAGTCAAATCAACTTTATATCATATAAGTAAAATGATTAGTTACACATCCAAACGACATTCATACATGAGTTACAACAACATCAGATGCATAAACAAGGTGAATCTCATGAACAAGATATCATTTATTTTTATTGTAGAAAATTATAATAAACAGGGAAAGAGTTCACCTGAGTCTTCTTCTTTTGGCTCCAAGCAGAACCATCCTCCAGGTCTGTCCAGTCCCAGTCTTCAACATCCTCCTTCCATAACCAATACCATGATATCTCAAGCAAGTGGGAGAATATCAACGCTCAAGGAAGCAAGGGTTTCCTGAACTTGGGGAAGTGATTGAAGCATAGGGATACTTCAGATTTGGTCAGGGGATAGTTTTAGTATAGTAGTTCTATATCTTCTCTCCTCCTTAAGACCTTCCCATAGAATTCTATTTATACTTCTCCTAATTAGTTTTTTATTTGGGAACAGTTGGGCCACGGGCAGTAGGAGGTAATCAACAGGTAAAACCCATGAACTCCACACATTGTTAAGGAAATTTAATTTTTTTTTAATTTTTGACACATATACACAGGAAGGGTATTGACTAACCCATTTGTACATGCTTTTATCACCGGAAAAGGTAGCATATAGGGAGTAAAACACTATTTTTTAAATATTTGGACCAAGTCTAGAAGGAGGGGTTGCCCTAGGCCATAAACCAAGCATCACAAATACCAAGGGTGATATTTGGAGCTATAACAAAAATTCTTGACTTGGGAAGATGGGATGATATCCCTTCATTCATAATCCCTAGAGATTCTATAAAAGACAAATGTACCAATATCAATTTCCCCTATAAGTACCTAAATATTACCCTATAGAACTAGAGGTGGCACTTCAAGAGATAACATGAAAGTTAACCCTACAAATAATAGTGTGGAAAGATTGACAAATCTAAAAGAGTAAGACAAAGAAGATATCAAGAGTAAATACTTCATTCCATAGAGAGAAAATAATTCCTTTACACTTTATCCCTTAGGCCATCAGTTCTAGCACATTCTCCCTCATCGAGTTCTTGTATCATTTCACAATAGAGAGACAAAGGTACTAGAGAAAAGTACTCAACCCACTATGGAAAATCTTGAACAAATACTAGGATTCCAAGACAGATCCCTTCTACAATTCCATTCACTGAGTTCTAAGTATGAGAGAGTTGTTATCCACCTTTGGAGAAAATGGAAACTTCACCCTTGGGAGCTCAAGTTTACTATTAGTTTCCAAGAGGGAGTGATTCTGTCTAACTTCATCATCACAATAAAAAGATTTCCCTAACAAATTTGAACACAAAGGTAACATGCCCTCCATTTTGATTGTAGACTATTTACCTCATAGAGAAAATTGAACTCACATGGCACATCATGAAGCTCATCCTTGAGCACATGCATATAACTATTTCACCTCCTAACTATTCGAAACTATCACCACCACTAGTCTTGATCAAGATGTTAGGTGACAAGTCACCCTATCATTAAGAGAGAGGGTGTATGCCTCCTACATGATTGCTTTGTTTAGCAATAGGTCCCCTTCAACATTACTTAGTATAAGGACATGCCACAATTTAATATCTTACATAAAACTATATGCAATATAATCCATTTAAGGTGAGTTTAGAGTTTTAAATCAAATGAGTATTTCCAAAATGGATATGCCTACCCTTAATATCACTGACTATGTTATTCTTTTGGATATGTGGGAGATTGATTGAAAAACCCCTTGGAGGAGAGCATACCTTTCCACATTGTCATTGGAAGTCTTTCTTAACATCTACAAATAAAATAATTTTATTTTTCCTCAAGAGCATACTAACACCCCCTTGCACCTATTGTGCATTTTAGGATAGTATTTTTTTCCAATAATTAATTAAGGGAGGCTTTAGGAAATGGAAGTTTGACATTGTAATTCTATGATAAATGTGACACTTTTCATCTGGAATCGTTGTCGAGTGATGTTAATAACTTAGGTAACAACAAATGGGCTATTCCAAAGAGTTTTGTTCGTGAAAAAATATTTACAAAGATATTTGTGGTGTGTTATTGTTTTCAATCCGAGTATGTTCTGCTTAAGTGACTTTAATTTTAGTATCATATAATTATGAGGGTGTGTTGGAAAAAAATGGTCCATTGCATAAATGTAATAGCCAATATTTAGAAATTTGGCTGAAGTGTAGATATATCGTGCTAGTGGTTAGTTAGCTATTCTAAAAGTAAAATCTTTCAAGAAAACTCATGCGTGTAAAATCCTTACATCAAAAATGTCATTTATATATATTCCTACAACATGTGATAGGTGATTTTTGTTGGTGTAGAATATTTAAGATAGGTGAGGTAGAGTAGAGTTGTAAGAAGGTGGTAATTTCAATGTATATTAATGAATTTGTTGTAGGGATTGAAGTAGTTGGCCATAGTTGTCCTCATTTAGAAAGGAAGTTGTGTTTCTTAGCCACCACCATGTAGTTTCACACCTAAGATAATTTTGAGAGAACATGTGAATAATATCATAATGGGATAGATTACTCTAAGGTGGAATCTCATATTATGAAGGGAGCATAAAGAGGGGGTGTCATTCAAATGAAGAGGAATGAAATAGAAAGTAGATAGTTTTTTCAATTGTTTAGGATGTATTTGGAGTGAAGAGGTTATACCTAATTTGGGATTATGATACAGACACATGGAAATACTTTATCTTAATCATAAATAGCAATATTATATTGACAAATTTTATGTTGGGGCCATAGCATTACATTAGAGTTATAAAAATTTGAAAGTTGACCCATCAACTACTAATTGTATATAGTTCCAATAATACTAACATATATTTAAAAAAAAAAATTCTAAATTATGTATCCATGTAGTATATACAGAATATAATATCCCTAACATCAAATAAAGAAAATCTTCAATTCAATTATTATGATGACATACAGGAATTCCCTTCCTACTAGGAGGAAACTTGTTCCAAAGTAGGAGATGATATATTTAAATCTACAAAGGAAAATCATAAAGCCATTAAAAAATAAACTATTGAAAAAGAGAAATGGTTAACAACTTTAGTAGAATCTTGAATCTCTTCAAATTATGATTGAATGATACTGATCTCATATTCCACTCACTGAACCTAAAATTTCTATTCAATTAACATGTCCACAGTGGAAGTGATGCATGTAACCAATTACTTGTTCAAATTTGGAATTGCATCATATGATTATAGAGATGCTTATTTTTTCTAGTAGGGGAAGCGAAAATATTTTTCGAAACATACTTGCTGTAGAAGGTCACTTCTATAAGCCCCTATCAAAGAGTTGCACCCAAAGAAATTTCTTAAACTAAGGATGAGGAACATAAAATTTTAGAAATAAATAGAATAAAGAGAAATGAGGCAAAAGTTCTATCCCAAGAAGAGGGGATGATCGGCCTTGATTCACAATCCCTTGTACCATTATTATTTCCATTATAAGAACTCGAATAGTACCTTACAAATCTAGAGGTATTCTACCAATAATAGGGTGGAGAGAGCAACTAGTCGAAGAAAATATGAAAAATGAGATAGAAAATGTAAGAAAAATAGTACAATAGAGGGAAAATAATTCCCTACTACATTTACCCTTGAGCCATCGATTCTAGCACCTTCTCCCCTATTGATTTCCCTTGTCTTTTCCCAACAAAAATCCCAAAGTACTAAATCGTTATAGTCCATGCCATGGATAACCTTGAATGTACATGAATAGGCCAGGACATATCCCTTCTATAATTCCACGTACTGAGTCCTTAGTCTTAAGGATTTGTTATACACCCATTGAGAAAATGCAAAGTGCGCCCTTGGGATCTCAATTTTAATACCATTTTCCACAAGGGAGCGATTCCATTCAACTTGCAACATCCCCATCAAGAAATTTCCCTAATAAAATTTGCATATGAAGGTACCATGCCCTCATCTTCATTGCAAATTTAAGTCTATTTAGCTTGTATAACATATTAATCCAGACACAGCTCATCATGAAGTTCATCCTTGATCACATGCATATAACTAATACACCTCCGAACCACACCTAACTATCGCCACGACTTCTCTCCATCAAGGGATTCGGTGATGAGTTTCCCTATCATTAAGAGAGATGTTGCATAGATCATACACTATGGCTTTATTTACCAATAACCCTACTTCAACTTTATTTTTCCTAAGGACATGCCACTATTTAATATCTTACAACAATTATATGCAATATAATCCATTTAATGAGAGTGTGGAGTTTAGAATAAAATGAAGTTGAGCCGAAATGGATGTGTCAAATTATAACCTCAGAATCCCCAACTATAATAATTTTTTGAATGTGTCCTGAGTTTTCTTGGAGATCGCCTTGGAGGAGAGCCTAACCTTCCATCTAGATATGAGGATCCTTCTCCAACTTCCACTAATAAGATAATATAATTTTTCCTTGGAGGATACTAAGACTTCTTGCACCTACCATCCCTATACATGTATTTATTGCGGTCCAATAATTAATTTAGGGAGGATTTTGGAAATGGGAGTTTGACATTGTACCTTCATGAGAGCTATGAGGAATTTCATGTGAAAATGGTGTCCAATGCTGGTACTAACTTGGATATCAAGAAAGATACTTTTTAAAAGAGTTTTGTTGGCTAAGGAACCTTTTGAAAGAGGTTTCTGTAGTTCTATTATTTTTAGTCCAAGTATGTTATATTTAAGTGACTGTAAGTTTAGTATCATAACATCACAAAGGTGTATTGGAAAATAATTCACCATTGCATATACGTAATAGCTAATATTTAGAGATGTAAAGCAAGTGCAGATAACTCATGATTGTGGTCAATTAGTTATAGTAAAAAATAGAGCCCTTCAATAAAACTCATACTTATCAAATATTTATTTCTACAATCTCATTTCTACATATTTTTCATTATGTAATGTTAATGGGATGACAACTAAGTTTACAATAATAAAATTTAAAATTAAATTAAAATAAATTCTGAAATAATGATTAATATAAATAATTTCTAATTCAATATAATATAAATTAATACATTTTAAAATAATATTTGATTGTTAATTTTAACTAAAACAATTACCTAAAATTAATTTAAATATATAATAATAATAAAAAGATAACCTAAATAGGTAATACAGATTGGAAGGCAGGAGGAGCGGAGGAAATGCAGCGGAAAGGGTTCCTCAGTAAGCGAAGTTCGATCCGAATGGAGAGTGCCAGGGGAGGGAGCTCGGCTCCCTCCTACAAAGATGCAGTAGCCAACGGAAGTAAGGGGCCCACCGGAAATAGTAAAAGTGATATGAACTACAGATTCAGAGACAAGGAAAAGGAAAACGATGGGACTAGACCAAAAGAAAACAGTAGCACAAAGGACAAAGAGGAAGAAGACAAAAGTCTGGGTTCAAGAGACAAAAAACTAAAAGGACCTTGGAAACCAAAAACAGAAATCACTCCTCGAGTGATATTAAATGAACCTGCTCTGCAGGAGCACAGGGAACATATGGGAACCTACGCCATAATCTGTAAGTTCATGGGACTATGGCTCACTGAAAAGTCTTTACAAACTTGGATCAAGTATCATTGGAATCCAAAAGGAAGCATTGACCTTCATCTGGGGTCAAAATGATTCTTCACAGTAGTGTTCTCCAACATTGAATACAAAGACATAATATTTGAAGGAGGACCCTATTTTTTTGCTGCAGCAGGTCTCTATATGAGACCTTGGAAAATGAACTTTGTCCTTGAGAGGGAGACTTTCTCCTCGGTTGCCATGTGGGTAAGGCTCTACTCTCTACCTCTACATTATTAGCAAACATAATCGTTAGCTTCCATTGGTAATAAACTAGGATGCTATATCAAAGCTTCTGAAACCATAAGAAGGGGAAAATATACCTCCTTTGCTAGAATCTGTGGAAATGGATCTATCAGGAGCACTACTGGATGAAGTTATTCTGGAAGTTTTGGATGAGGAATGGGTGCAGGTGGTAGACTATGAGCATATACCCTTCAGATGTCGAAGATGCCATGAACATGGGAATTTGTTAAGAGACTGCCATCTCAGTAAAGAATATAACCAAGAAAAATTCAATACAATGAAGGACACTGAAAAATTTCAAAAAGTGGCCAGTAAAGGAAGGGGAGGAAAAAAGGAATCTAAACAACAACATACTAAGGGGAAAAACGGCAATCAGAATAAGTTTAAAGTGCTAGAAGAATCTGAAGACACCACAAGGGAAAATCAAGATCCAGAGGAGGATGCTAAAGAAAAAGAAAAGGAAGAGGACTTAATCTCTCTCCAGCCACTAACTCTAACAGAAGCAATGAGAAGTGAATCAGAAATGGAAATGGACCAGGAAATGACTCAAAGTGAAACAAATCTGGAAGAGCATGAACTACAAGAAATCCTCGACAAGGAAAACTTCGATCTCGAAGGATTCCTGAGGCAACGAACCAAAGGAGGAATAGATTCTCTGCCCCAAGATGAATGCAATAGAATACAATAGTTGTTTTTATGGAAAACTCAGGAACAAGGATAGGAGAAAGGTAAGAATATCCACAAACAAGAACACAGAGCGGTGAAAACAATGAAATTAAATCTAGTATTAGCCACCAGAAATCTATGAAAGAAGAGAGGCAGAAAAAAGCAAAATGAGCTCTTGATGGAGTGTGAAGAGCTTATGATATACTTAGGTAAGATGAAATATCTAACCAGCTACTCCTTTACAAATGTTTAATTATGAAGTTCATCTCATGGAATATCAGAGGTCTAGGTAGTAAAAGAAAACAGAGAATGCTAAGTAACAAAATGAAACTAGCAATGCCAAACATAATCTTAATTTAAGAAACAAAATGCTCCATTCATAAAATAAAACAAATCCATAGTAAATGGCTCAGTAAATTTGAGATTTTAGATGTAAAAGCAGAAAACACAGTGGGGGGCATTCTTACTCTCTGGAACCCCCAAAAAGTCATTATTGTAGATGTAGAGGCAATGAGAAATTACTTATCAGCTATCATTCTGCCAATGGGGATGACTGACACCTTCATGGTTATGAATGCCTACGGTCGTTAGAGAATAGATGAGAATCTTAGCTTTCTAAACTCCCTGGTAGATCTCAGAAGCAGACATAAATAAATCCCTTGGGTCATTGGAGGAGACTTTAATATGATTAAATCTCTGTCGGAAAAAAAGGAGGCACCATAATCCTCAGTAGAAAATCATTAGGATTCAATTCTTTCATAGAAGACATGAAGATAGATGACTCTAAAATGAAAAACGATCTTTTTACTTGGAATAACAAAAGAGGAGGTGATGCTCAGGTTGCCTCTAAGTTAGACAAATTTTTAATCTCTTAGAAGTTGATGCTCACAGACTCAGAAATATCTGTAAGTGTTCTCCCATTTGGAGGCTGTGATCACTGGCCGATTCAATTAGAAATCAAAGGAATTGATGCTCCCAAGAACAAACCCTTCAAATTTGAAAATATTTGACTCTCTCATTAAGGTTTCATCTACAATATTGAGAATTGGTGGTCTGAAGATCTTCAGATTCAGGGCTCCAAAAAGTTCCTCATCCATAAAATACTAAAGCACATAAAATCCAAATTAAAAGACTGGAATAAGGACTTTGGTAACATTTTTGCAAACAAAAAATTAGTAGAGATCAAGATGCAGGTAATAAACCAATCACTGATCGCAGAAGGTTTCGATAAATCCAAAAGTGAGCAAGCTCAAAAACTCAACCTGGAGTGGGAGAATTTATGCAAACAGGAGGAATTTTTTTGGAGACAAAAGTCTGGAGTGAAATGGCTCAAAGAAGGTGAACGGGACACTAGGTTTTTCCACGATTCCATCATAGCCAATAGAATGCACAATAGAATCTCCTCAATTTTGAATGAAGATGGGGAGCTTCAGACCACTCACAAGAACATTGAATCTGTGACAGTACAACATTTCAGAGGTATCACAAAGGAAAACGATCTAGATAGAGACCATCACATCAAGGAAATTATAAAGAACATTCCCAAGATGGTGTCTAGAGAAGATAATTTTAACCTGAACAAACCAGTTTTTGAAGCAGAGGTTAGTACGATAATCAAAGAGATGCAGAATGGAAAAGCTCCAAGTCTGGACAATTTTAACGTGGACTTTTTCAAAGCCTGTTGCCATGTTATCAAATAGGATATTTTGGATGTGGCTGAGGAATCCAGAAGAAGCAGATCCATTCTGAAAGCCCTCAACACATCTTTCATCTCCCTGATCCTAAAACAGGACTCTGCCCTGACTCCCAATAAGTTTAGGCCCATTGCTTTATGCAATGTTGTTTACAAAATCATTTCTAAGATCTTGGCCAACAGACTCAAACCTCTTCTGGCTTCTTTGATTTCTAGGGAGTAGTCTTGTTATGTGGAAGGAAGGCAAATCCTCGATAATATTATTCAGGCCCACGAGGTCGTTCACTCTATCACATGCAAAGAGCAAGCTAATATGATCATGCAATTAGACATTGCAAAAGCGTATGACAAGGTGAACTGGATTTACATATAAAAGGTCCTTTCCACGTTTGGGTTTATTCATCACTAGATCAGATGGGTTATGGCTATGGTTACCTCACCCAACTTTTCAATTCTGGTGAACAACACACCCTTGGAGATGTTATCTCCTTCTACAGGCGTTAGACGGGGAGATCCTCTCTCTCCCTTTCTTTTCATCCTCATGATGGAAGGATTGGGCCGAACGATCAAAACTGCAAAAGTTTTAGGAAATATCAAGGGCCTGAAATTAACGGAGAATGGCCAAGCGTTGACTCATCAACGATTTGTGGATGACACCATGCTACAGGATATCCCCACAGTCAAGGAAGCTACAGAGTACAAAAAAATCTTAAATGACTTCGCCTTGGCTTCAAGTATGGAAGTCAATCTCTCCAAATTAATTTTTTTTTCTTTAACACTAACATTGTTATTCAAAGGAACATCTCTAGAATTTTGGGTTTCCAAAGGAACGTCCTCCCTTCTAAGTATTTGGGCATCCCCATGATGGATAAACCTACGCGCACAAGTATCTAGGAACCGATGCTCAAAAAGATGCAAGACAAGATCAAAAGATGAACTTTTAGAGCATTGAACATGGCTGGCAGATTGATTTTAACGAAGGAAGTTCTTCCATCCATCCCTATTTTCTTTCTATCAACTCTGCCAGCTCCCAAAGGGGTTTTACAACAACTCAGGATTAGTTAGAGAGATTTTCTCTGGGGCAAGGAGGAGACTAAAAAGAAATGGGCCCTCGTTTCTTGGGATAAAATATGCAAACCCAAAAGTCATGGAGGCCTAGGCTTAGATGATCAGGAGATTCTAAGTAATGTTCTAGGAGCCAAACTCTGGTAGAGATGGGTTAAAGAACCAGAAGCACAATGGGCTAATACCTGGAAAGAAAAATATGCCAACTCCTGGCAAACAAGTGACCTCATTAGAATGTCAGGGAACATAAAAGGCTCTCACATCTGGAATAAAGCTTGGGGTAACAGAAGCCTAGTTTAGAACAATAGCTCCTGGGAAATCAGAGAAGGTGAACATTCTCTCTTCTAGGAAGATAAATGGCAACAAGAACCATTGTTGTTAAGGGAGGTATTTATGAGCATCAAGCACAAAACTGATTCCCAGGGATTAATAAAAGTAAGGGATTTTTGGAATCTTCCACATGACAATAAGAAATGGAGAAGCTGGAGGAAATTAGAATGCAGACGAGAAGGCCCCACAAAGGCAAAAACATAAAAACTTATGAAAATTTTAGAACAAAGAAAGATATTGGTCATAGATGGGCAGGATCAGTTAAGATGGGGAAAAAACAAAGAAGGAATCTTTAACATTCATGAAGCAAAAAGAATCACCCTTAACCTATATCCCTATGTTTTGGCCAAGTCCTAGCAAAAGCTTTGGAGCCACGAGGGATGGATGAAGATCAAACTGTTTATGTGGCTAGTTCATCACAAGAAAATATTAACTTGGGATAACATTCAGAAGAGGGGGGTTATGGGGCCCTCTAGATGCCCATTATTTGAGGATCAAGAGGAAACAATAGAGCATATTCTCAAGAACTGTACCTATATCAATTGGTTATGGGAATCTTTCAAAATTATTTTTCAACAGACAGAGATAAAGGGAGCAACATTAACACCTTGAACAAGTGGAGAAAAATCTTTTCAGAGCATGATATCCTTAATTTGGCCTAGACCTTGACACCAAGCTACATTATCTGGAATGTTTGGAAGGAAAGGAATAAAATAATCTTCAAGGATGAAAAAACTACTGCCAATTGCCTATTGGAACTAATCTTAAAGTAGATAAAGGAGACCGTCTCCACCACGGTGCATAGTTACCCCTCGAATCCTCCCAGTGCGCGTGATTTGAGAACTCTCAAGAAGTTGGGAATTCATGGGATTATTCGCCAGGGTCTTAGAAAGAAAAGTAAGAGTGCTGGAAAGGGAAAAGGAATTCTGGCATGCTCCTCCAAAAGGTCATTTGAAATACAACATTGATGGGGCCTCAAAAAGCAACCCAGGAATAGCAAGTTATGGAGGTGCGTTAAGAGACGAAGAAGGAAAAATTATTTTCACTTTTCACTGCCATCTAGGCAAAGCCACCAACAACATGGCTAAATTAATGGCGTTGGAACAATGTCTGGAGTTGCTTAAACTCAATCACAGCCACAATGTTCTCATAAAAGCTGAATCCGAGATTTCTATAAATGCAGTTAAGAAAATCAGCTATGGAACAGTGCCAGAAAGGGTCTCGAAGCAGTGGATACTTATACAAGTTTTCCAAAGAATACATAAACATCTCTAATGCCTTCGAACGGTTAGCTTCTATCATGTTCAAAGGAAGGCCAATAAACTTGCTGATCTACTAGCCAACCAAGGAGTCATTAATATCGGGTGCACAATAGAGAGGAAATGGCAGGAAATGCCTCCTAGCAGGCTGAAAGCCATTTGCGAAGCCCAAGCCACAGAGGACAAGGAAATTTATGATTATTGGGCTCACGGGGTTGGAAATGATTAATTGAAGCTAGCGAGCCGGTTTCCAATGCTCTTCGGGGTGAGTGATATGGTAACCACAATCTCCTTTTCATGGGAGTGCTTCTTTTTCTCTCATGATTCCAGGTTAAGGAGTGGTGAAACAGTGAGCGAGGGAGGAATCCCAGCTCTGCTGGTGGTTGCGATTTTTCATTTTTTGGGGTTTGGAGGGAAAAATAGCTTCACGGGTGGTTTTCCCCTTATCGCGCTGCCTTCTCTTGGGAAGCGGTTTTTGAATTTTTGGAGCGATCATATTTAGATCCTGCCACGTGGCAGGGAGGTGGTTTGGGAAACCGCCCTTCCCCGCGCACTATCACTTGGTCTTATGTTCGGTGTGACTTTAACCTCCACCGTAGGATGCAGTAGAGGATAATCAACGGTCTAGCTTGTCCATTGGGTCCCGCCATTTTCTAGCCATAGTTCGTTTGTCTTGTCGGAGCGTGGTCAACCTCGTCCGTCGGTTTGTTTGTGGATTATCCAACACTGATTGATGTACTTTTTCACAAGGTTTTTTGGTTTTTCTCTGTTCAACTAATTTGCTTGCCCTTAGGACTTTTTCATTGTTTTCTCATCTCCTCGATGGTGGGGAGATTCATGTCCATATTGTAAACTATTTGTTCATTTAATGCAAAAGAAGGACTAACATTTGCCTCAGCAAACAAAAGATAACCTAAATAAAATTTATAATTTACTTATCCAGAAGTTGTTGTCTTTTGTTTCTAATTTTAATACCTAAAAATAATAATAAAATATTTATCTTATCAATTCATCTTATGATTAAAAAATGAGCATATTATTAATAATAAGAATTAGTCTTCTTTTCTAACTTTTTTTTTTCTTATTGTATGACCTCTTCCTTTTATATCTCTCTTTCCCTTCTTTCTCTCTTTAACCTTTTCCCTATAGTTTGCCCCTCTTAGTGTTATTTAACATACATTTAGCTTAGAATTATATAAATTACTAGAATATATAAATCTAATATATAATATACATAATTAATATACTATTATAGCATTAACTTTCTACATATATACATTAATGATTTATTTATAATATATATTATAGATATTCTCTCTCTCTCTCTCTCACACACACACACACACACACACATATATATAATCATTTTGTTATATATTATTAAACTATATAGATGTAATAAATATAATTTATATTTTACTATAGTATTAATTCATTCATATATGTTATTACTTATTTGGCATATTTTATTAATTTTGTTTATTCAAAAAATAAATTATTCATTTAATTTACTTTGATAATTTATTTAGGAGTTGTCTTTAGTGCTACTTTTTGGAATTAGGGGAAATTTGAGGTGAAATATTGATTTGTGTTATTTAACATATTTGGATTCAGGGCCCTCAGAAACCCTTATGACACTTTGATTGTTAAGGGATTACTCATCAAACTTGTGATTTCAATAAATTATTGCCAGATTTTAAAAAAAAATGACCAAAAAAACCACAAAAAAATTCAAAAAAAAAAAAAAAAACAACTCATTTTATTTATTCATATGCTTTTCATTTTTCTCGTGTTTTCAAAATGGAACTTCTTTATAGTTCTGAAACGTCTACATAAATCCGTAAATCTCTATATATTTATCTAGTGACAAAAAATTCCCAAGTATAAAAACCTAAAAACTATAAATATTGGCATGCTTTGTATAAAAATATTTATCTAAATAGATTAAACAGTTATTAAAAGAGAGTAAAAATCTATTCGCATTAAATTCAATATCACTACACATTAAACTAAATTTCAGAGATGAGCATTCATTGAATTCTTCTAAGAGTGACATGTTTTACCCCTTTCTTTTTATTTAAAGTGTTTATTTAGAAGAAATGCATGTTTAACCCTAATGAATTTATTTAAAGTATTTATTTAGAAGAAAAGGTATTATTAAAGACTCTTAAATTGTTATAGATTTGAAGTAATATACTAATGTGTCACCTTTGAATATATATATAATTGCGTTTATATATTTTAGTTTATTGAATATATTATGTTTTTAATCCTCCTCATAATCATAATCATTATATATATATATATATATATATATATATATATAACTTAGTCTAATCTAAATATGTTTTTAGGAAAAATATACTTTGAATATAAATATAAATTTTAATTATATAAAAAATTAATGTTAATTTTAAGTAATATTTTCTTAAAATAAAAATTAAAGAAATGATTAATATTTAATCATAAAAATAATTTTAAATCTTTCTAACAACTTATTATAGAAAAAGAATTGTTATATATCATGTTTATTATTTTTAAAAATTCTAAAATATATATATATATATATATATATCATTTTGTAATTTACTCATCAAATAATAGCGATCTTTAAAACAACTATTTTATAAATATTAAAATCTAATTTTTTAGAAATCTACAAAATGCTGTGTGGCTATGGGTTCTCCCTTTTCCCTAGTTGTGGCCAATCTCTTCATGGAGGATTTTGAATCCAAAGCCTTAGCTTCTCCTCTTTACCAACCCAAACTTTGGAAAAAGTTTCTGGATGATACTTATGTCATGTCTTCTCACTGTAAATATGAATCAGATTTTTATCCATCATCTTAATAATCAATCAAGTTTCATAAAGTTCATTATGGAAATTGAAGTTGATGGCATCCTTCCCTTTCTTGACGTCCTTATCTTGAAGAAGGACGAAGGTTCCTTTTCTTATCAAGTTTTTCATAAGAAAACTCACACAGAGCAATACCTAGATGCTAATTCCCATTTTTTTCCTTCTCAAAAACTAGACGTTCTCAATACCTTAACCCCTCCGGCGTTGCAGGTTTTTGACAAAAATCACCTTGAAGATGAGATGAACCACCTCCTCAAAGTCTTTAATAAAAATGGTTATAGCAGGTATCAAAGTATTAGGTCTTTTCAAAATGTTGGAGAAGGACCTAGGAATAAGATTGACACCAAGGTTTAGTCTTCTCGGGTTCATATTCCTTTTATTCAAGGCACCACAAATAAAATCACTAGGGTCTTGAAAAAACATAAGATTCATTCCTCCTTTAGACTCGTTAACACTATTCGAAGTTCTCTTAGTTATTTTAAAGATCTGGTTAACCGTAAGGATGGGAAAGGCATTTACATCATTCCCTGCTCGTGTGGAACTCCTTATATTGGGGAGATAGGTCGTTCTATTAAACAAAGGATTTGTGAATATGCTACAGACATCAAGCATGGCACGTCGCACTCCTCTCACTCGGCGGAACATGTAGTAAAAAACCAATCATCACATCTACATCAAAGAGTCTAGGGTCATTGTGAGGATTGACCATTTTCATCATCATAAATTTAGTGAGGCCCTTGAAATTGAAAAGCATCCTATTAATCTAAATAGAGATAATGGCTAGAACATCAGCACATGCCGCATTCATGCACTTTCTTCCTAAATTAATTTTTTATTTATTTTCAATTTTTTTCATTATTTCATTATTATATATATAATATATATATATATATAATATAATATATATTTAATTTGTATTATTATTATAATTTCTTTTTTTAATCCACATGTCACCCCTTACACTTACTAATATTTATTTTTAATTTTATTTATTTTGACCTTATTATTAAACCCCTTTTTTTTACTAGTAGCCTCTTACCTTAATTAATATTTGGAAATTGAAATAGGATATTAATACTATAATACTATTAGGATTAAAATATAATAATTAATTATTTTAAATTTAACTTCTTATAATATTTCTCTTTAAACTTATTTATATAGTTTTACCTTATTACTAAACTTTTATTATTATTATTTTTCGGTAGGTAAGCACCCCTGGGGGATTTCAAGGAGTGACCTATCACAAGGAGTGCATTAATAGTTCACCCATTCACCATCAATCCAAAAGAGAATGGGCTATTATTAGTACCCTCTTATTTTTTTTTAAATTTCATTAATTTATATTTGAAAATTGAAATAGGATATTAATATTATAATACTCATTAAGGTTATGAATGATTAAACATAATAGTTAATTATTTTATTACAAGCTCTTAAATTATTTTTTTTATCTTTTCTATCATTTTAATGACCTTTTTAATTTAATTTTAATTCGAAATAAGATTTTTAGGGTTATAAAGGCTAACTAATTTATTAATTTTATTATAACCTGTTATAATATTTTATAAAAATAATGAAAAATAAAATAAAAAAATAAAGTTATTTAATTGATTTAATTTAAACTTTTTTAATTCAAATCTTTTCTCTGCACTAGGTCAAACTAGTCATTACTCACTAATGGCTAGTTAGCAACACTCTACATCAATTTATTTCATTGCTCGGATCCGGTACCTCATCTTATTGTAAAAATGAACCACACTCGATGGTTCGAAACACATCAAGAAGTATATTTTTAAGTGATTTTCTTGGAAAAATGTTTAATAATATTATCGATCATAAAGCTCAAAAATAATGTTTTAATAAAACATCAAGCTTGACCAAAGGGTTTTATTTCATCACTCGAATTTAGAGCTATATGGTTTTAGTGGGTTCTATGTTTAGATAAATGCAAATATAAAAAATTAGTGTTGAAGTTTATGTTTAGATGGGTAGATGCATAGTATTGTGTTTTTTTTCTAAAACGAAATTTATTTAAACAAGAAGGGCTGCGGGGCAGCTAGTCCCTGCCCGAGCCCAATAGTCAAACAATAAGTTCACCTTTGGCTGTTTTGGAGAGCATGACGGAGCAGAGAGCATGACGGAGCAGAGGCAGGCGTTGCAGCAGCCGGTTGAGACCGGAGCATTTGCGTTCTACAAAAGCAAACATAGTATTCGAACTATAACGACAGAAGTAAACTTTGCTAAATTATACCTCGTTGCTGAACCTGGCTCTCGTGTTCATCAAGGACAACGCCGTTAGTCTCAGCTTTTCTACTGAGCCAACACTGTGCTCGTCTGCATTGAAAATCTTGAAACCATTAGCAGCAGTTAGCCATTGAAATTACACAATGAGCAAGAGAAACGATTAATACAGATTTGGCCGCGGGACCACCAAGAGTAAGCCGCAGGTATCGTTGAAGTCCATAGAAAACCACGCCTAAAAACAATGCACAGTTCAGCGAACAGAAATCCAGTTGCATAAAGTTTCAGAAACTAACAGTTTTCGAATACTGATAAATTACCCCTCCAACTGACATTTTGATGCGTTGAATATCTTGCATTGTGAAACTGGCGGAAGCCGTGACTTTAGGCATCCACTCCACTCCAGGACCCCCCCGAATTGGCAACTCGCTATCGTTCATCCATTTCACTCTTAATAAACAGCTCATCAAATCGAGCAGTGTGTACCACATTATAATCATAACGGTTAATAGCCGCTGGTATACATTATGAATGGTGAACCCACGCCTAGTAAGCAATTCCTCCGTAAAGCCACGCAAGCCACGTGCATGCAAGCCACGTGCTTGTTTGTCAACATTGCATGCAGCGGCTAGCACAGCCTCCGAATCCAGGGAGCTTTTCTTTCCACTGACAACACGAGGTACTTGGTTGGCGTATTTGCTGCATCAAAGCAGAGGAAATGGCGATAACTGTTTGTCTGGTTAGCTTGATGTGATGAATTGGGGTAATTGTTTTTATGTTTTTGGTGTGACAGGCGTTTTTTGTTGCAGGTGGGCAAAACCCAGAGACTCTGTTGTCTGGTTTTGTGTTTGTATTTTTATATTGGGCAAGTTGAATGTCGGTGGATCTGCATAATGCACAGCTCAGAGCAGAGGCTCAATTGATTCGGCTTTCAGTACTGCGACTGCAAAAACGAGGGTTTTCTGTTTTTCTTTTCATTTTTTGGGCAATCTCGGTGTGAATTCACCAAAAAATGATTTCAGATCGTTATAGAAAGCTCTAATTTATTGGCGTCAGTATATTGAACGATTCCGATCGGCTCTCTATCGGCTATTTCAAGGCAAAATACAGGTAAATTTCTAAACATTTCTCGTCTTTAGATGTGAAATGTCGTTTGAAATTTCCTTTTTCCCATTTATTACAGTAACGGCTTGTCAAGAATGGATTTCAGCTTCTTTTTACTTTGAAACAGAAAAAGCTCGTGTTTGGTAATCCACGGCGAGGTTGATTTTTAAGGGTTTGATCTGGGAATTGTTGGGTTTTGGGTTGGTAAGAATGGGTTTGCGTTCAGTGATTTAACATTCTTATTTATGGCTTCGTTGTCGTTATAAAATTTGTAATAAGTTTGCTTTGTAACATTTTAGGTTCAGATCCGAAATCTCATAGTAATAATTGACTTCATAGTCTCCGTATTGTCGAATAGTTTAATTAGTAACTTGATAATCCGTCCAGTCCAATTCACTGAGATAAGTATTTTTGTCCACCGGTTATCGAGCTTGAGATTGTATTATCATGGAGGCCCTAGTTAAACCTTCGAGTGGCTGCGGATGTGGCGAGGTGCAAGTCCTGTGTGACTTTGATTGCACATAAATGTTCTTCATAGTGCAGCTGCATAGCAGAAAGACATCGGTGGTTTTATCTTCAGGGGCTTTAGTTCAAACTGTCTCAGTGGGGCACTTCCGCCAGAGATTGGTAGCCTGACAGCATTAAAAAAACTGTAAGTACAATTTAATATTGAGCATAGTAATTTAGAAATTCGTTGAAATTGTGCATCACTGATGTTCAACGATATTCATTGATTCAGGTCCCTTGCACTAAATAATTTGTCTGGCCCTGTCCCAAAGGAGCTTGGAAATCTTCATAATTTGATATTATTGTAAGATCTCCCCCTCTCTCTACACACATGCATTGCACAAATATCAAATTAAGCACTAAATGGGAAAGGAAAAAGAATTGCCAAACTAATTTGTTGTTTCGCATTTTCCTGCTTTCCCTATTGTAAGGTTCTTTATCAATCACAGGCTATCAGTTGAATTAATTGTAGTACAACAACTTCATTCAATCTGTGGGTCCTTAAGAAACAACTGGTTTCCATGATTACCGAAAGCAACAAGCAAATTAAGAAACCATGAACTATTTATTACTCGGTGGTTTTATCTTCAGGGGCTTTAGTTCAAACCGTCTCAGTGGGGCACTTCCGCTAGAGATTGGTAGCCTGACAGCATTAAAAAAACTGTAAGTACAATTTAATATTGTTATTTTAATATATTTATGCCCCTATACTGTGAGCATAGTAATTTAGAAATTCGTTGAAATTGTGAGCGTGTTTTTGACAGATATCTGCTAAATACAGTAACAATTTGAGTAGTGCTCGAGTATAAACAATCAATGGGAGATTTACCTCAGCGGTCATGCCTTGATCTGTTTCTTCTCTGCCAAGGATTCAGCTGCCTTGATCTTGCTCTGATTCAGCGGTCATGCCTTGATCTTACAGACTATTCACATTTGGGCTACCGAGAACATTTAAAGGCAGGCCGTTGTTCTCATGCAAATTACCATTTTGACACGCCACTGCAGGGATGGTTCGACACGGAAGGGCATGGTTCGACACGAAAGGGCAATGTTGACACGGCACGGCCACCATACTTATGGTTTAACATAAGTACAAGTTTTGTTAGTTCTCCTAACATTAAATGTTAGGAGATTAATGCTAATGCAATCTTAGCATTAGTTCATGAACTCACTATCATGCTATATGAACTCACTCACTGTCAAATGACCTTGTCCTAACTTTCCGTATACCTGCCCGTATGCCTCGTTTTGAGGCCAAATAAGATGGAAAAGCCGTTGATTGGTTAAAAGAAAAAGAAAATATAAAATATTGTGCTGGGTTATCGTTTCATGAAATGAACTTTGTTTTAAGTTACATAACATTGATTGGTTATCGTGCAAGTTGCTTGGTTATAGAGCCGAAGTAATGCTAGCATTCCAAATCGATTACTATAGTCCCTGCCAGCCCGGAAGGGCAGGGACTAATAATTTTTAATCTTACAAAGTGAAACATAGTCTTATAAATATAGAGATAAATTAGGAAGTTTAGCTTACATTGTAATATTAGAGAGAATTTAAAATACGTTTTATTATTGGAATGCAACGTTTCATTTAGAGATTGGATTTTCTTAAGAACCACACGTAAGATTTAAGGATATAATGACACAATATTTATTGATTCTTTTTTAAATTTAAGGTTTTACGTAGAGATTGGATATTCTTAAGAACCATAGGTAAGAACCATAGGTATGATTTAAGGATATAATTTTTATTGATTCTTATTGCATCGATAAGAGCATTCCTAACTTAGTGCGATATATAGAGATATATCATCTATAGTAGAAAATAAAAAATAATATGTATTTTTAGTTAATTTTAATTAAAATAATTATAAAAAATCTCATTATGGTTAATGGATGTGTTGTTAATATGATAATATAGTAAAAAACTTCACTTTAATGTTCACATGATGTAATATAATTTCATATTAAATTTAAAAAGATATAAATAATTAGAAGTAAAACAAAGTGTGAGTGAGATGTTTAAATAAACTATTTGAAGATATATATTAACAAATTTATGTCAACACCAACTTCACTTATATCTCTATATAGAAAGGAAATGTTAAAAGTAAATATTTTAATGTTGTAGGTAATAACTCCTCATATGTCATTAAATATTATTGGTACCGAGTGGATGCTTCCCATGAAAATATATGTTTTGCAGGGGTCCTTTGGTATGATATGAAAGTTTGGCAAGCTTGTCCACAAGGAGAAAGTAAGTGCCAAGGGAGAGACCTAAACCTCCTAGAGTTTCCTATTTGAGAGGGCGATGCACATAGCAACCTTGTTCTGGAAAGGTTTAGCATTTTGCACAAGCTACGAAAAAATTGTTAATATTTATTGATCTCTGTTGTGTGGAGGGAGTTTTGGCCTTCACAGTTGGGTCACATTGGGAAGTAGAGCTTGAATAATCTTAATTAGGGGTGGAGTGCTCAACCTTCGAGTTAATTTAATTTGTTCTAGACCGATGTATGGTCTTTGTGGATGTCTTGCACTTGTTTTCTGGTAAATTGGGTGTTCAAGGGAAGGTGTCTCAGTCACGACATGTTAATTTCCTTTTAAACTCTCCTACTTTCTGTGACTATTCTAGGGTTATTTGGAGTCTAGATACATGTCAATTTTACATCGTTGGTGGTGGTTTTAGGTAGTTTATGTGGTAAGGATTGGCTTTGGTAGGTTCCTTTTTGTATCAATTATAGTGCTATGGGTGGGGTTTGAAGTTGAGTCTATGTTCATGAGGTCATTGTTGTTCTATAGTGTTAGGTTAGTGTTTGTGATTTACAATTTAGGGAGATAAGGTTGTGGATTAAGTTGCATTTCCTTCTTCCTTATCTAGTGGATTGTTGTGAAATATTCACTCCCATGTTTTGTGTTATTATGATGAGATTATGCATTGGTACCCATGATTTGTTGAGGGGGGTTTGCGTTAGTCTGTGTGTTCCTTTCCAGGTAGAAGAAATTCCCATGGGGAATAAAATTTGTCTCTTTTCAACTTGGATATGTCGCCAAGATAGAGACAAAAGAGTAAAAGGAGTGGTGGAGGGAGAACCTTGGCTGGACAAAGAGGGGCAAGGATATTTTCCCATGCCTCTATGGTCACATACTTCAACATAATTCCATTAGAAACACAGCATGAGATAAGGGATATGAAAAGTAAGGCTATGGAAGAGATGTAGTCTATGTTTGACTCTGAATTGCATGACGATTTTTTACGGTGAGTTCCGGACCCCCAGAACAATAGGTGTAGAAAGAAGTAGCACTTGAAATTAGTTGCACTTCATTGGAAACTGAAGATATTACTGGGTTCAATTTTGAGGGAGAAGCAAGTAGAGAAGTACAACATCTTCACCTCATATGTTTTTAGAAGAATGTTGAGAAATCGCAGGTTTTGTATGGATAAAATTGATGCCTACTTCATGCATGTGGAGAGCCATGTTCCTTGTGAGTCTGATGGCACAGATGCTAGGGATGCTCCTAGCTCAAGTGATTGAGTTCCAACAACTATGTCATTTCCAAGAATGAACAATGATCTACAGGGGTGAGTGATAGTACATGGTCCTCTCCTGAAGCTCTTTCTTTTGTTCTAGTAGGCCATCATATTACCTTTCGATCCTTGGATTATGACAACATATCAAATTTGAATCCATGTGTTTTTGGGTTGGGTGTATGATTTTATATACTCTAATGTATACCAATTTTTTTGGCTCTCATAATGTGAGTGTTCACTTGGAAAAGTTGTTTTGTGATGGTGGTTTTCCGATTCATGGGTTGACAGTGGTTTCTCATTTTTAACAGGACGGTGGATTCAATGGCGCCCTTAGTGGAATTTTCCTACAGTGTTTCAATTGGCTCTTGTGGATGGAAAAGGTGTTTCTGTGGTGTGGTCCGCCTTAGATTCTTAGATGAGGCTTATGTTCTAGGTTTTAATGCTTTCATGTATGGAGTGGTTCGAGACATTAAAAGGCCAATATGTAAGGCTCTTTGTATACAAGTAATCAGTAGTAGATCATATATGTGAAAAAGGTTGAGAACCGAGTTCTCATACTCCCTCTATATGCATATGATTATCTGTGTAATCTAGTTCTCTTGATTAACACAAAGATTTTGATTCACAAAAACAAATTGTTGTATATAATAAAATATTCATTGTCCAAAAAAGAAAAGTAAGTGAAAATTAAAAATTAAAATAAAAAGCATCAATTACTCCTTAATAAGACTAATAAGAGGGAGATTTGTAATTCAATCAATTATTAATGTAAAAGTAATTTGTCACATTTAAAAATATTCATAATAACTTATTCATAATATTAACTTATGAATAAGATGCAAACCTCTTTTTTAGTGTAAAACTTGAGGATAGGTCCACACCTCGATAGATTTGATCCCTATTGACACTTCATAGATATGGGGTTAAGAAGGTTCTATGATGGTTTCAATCATGTGTGGCTATGGAAAATATTTTGAACATCAAATTATTTTGATCATTTTAAATATGTTAAATATGTCTAAAGTTAATCTAGTCATTTTAATTTTAAATTTCTAACTTACATGACATGGTAGATATTTCTAATAACATTAATGACAAAAAATAATGAAATAGAAAATGTCAATGAAAATTCACAATGTAACAATGTTGAATGATAGAAAATGTGAATAATAAGAATGTACGCAATTACAAATAGACTTTATTTTGATCAATATAAAACTGTTTTATTTTATTGTTCTTATTGTCACACTTGTTAGTTTTTCCATATTTTTCATATTGATCATATGAAAATGGTGGTTGAAATAGTAGACTATTCAAATATTTAACTCGATCTATTGCAATAAATGTTAGACATTGTATTTATTGCTCTCCAATAGTAATAGTAGTTTTTTCCAAGGTGATACAACATGACTTATGGAGTGATAAATTATAAGTGTCAATGGTAGTTGTCTTTTATTACCTCTTTTGAATGCAAAGTGGGTAACAATGTTGAAGGATGGAAAATGAGAAAAATAAGAACGTAGTAAATTATAAATAGTTTATATTTTGAAGAAGTAAACATTTCACGTAAGTGAACATTTTATTTAAGATAAACATTCAAGTATTTTATGTATGGTTGAATTATTCTAACACATAAATCAATGCACATATTTAATAATTTTTTTGTGCATAAAATGAAATCAATATACACTATAATATAATTAATTTGAAATTAATGTATATCATATATCTAGTTAAATTAAATCATAAATCAACAACTACACTCAATTCAATGCATCTAGTACAAGAAATAAAATAATATTAAAAATCAACATCTATTTTAAAATAAATGCACCTAGTGCCAACAATAAAATAGGACTAGAAATCAACAATTGCAGTCAAATAAATGCGTCTAGTACAATCAATGAAATAGGATTAGATATCAACATCTACACATAAATCAATTCATCTCTTTTAATGAAAATCCAAAATATTCCTTGCTTCCTAAATCCAACTTCTTTTAACTTTTGTAAAAGAAATAAAATAATATTAGAAATCAACATCTCTGTTAAAATAAATGCACCTAGTGCCAACAATAAAATAGGACTAGAAATCAAAAATTGCAGTCAAATAAATGCATCTAGTACAATCAATGAAATAGGATTAGATATCAATGAAAATCCAAAATATTCCTTGCTTCCTAAATCCAACTTCTTTTAAATTTTGTAAAAGACTTAGATATTAATGAAAATCTGAAATACTCCTTTCTTCCTAAATCCAACTTCTTTTAATTGTAAAAGACTTACCTCTCTCTCTCTCTCTCTCTCTCTCTCTCTCTCTCTCTCTCTCTCTTAGATAAATAGACATCTTACATTTTACATTATATTTTACATTATATTTTTCTTATTGTGAAATGAGTTATGGTTTTTTGATTTATGGTATACCCATGGAAGTGTATCATAAACTAATAATACTGATGGTAATGTAGGGGTGAAAATACATGGTTAAGAATAATTTATATTGTAAGTGTATTGTAAATATTAAGTTCCTATATGGTTATTAAGTCATTATTAGTCCCCCTCAAAGACTCTAGTAATTGACATTTTCATAGTAGAATGTCATGAGAATAACTCACTAACATATTTTATGCCATAATTTATGGATATGGTTGCAATATTCATGCATGTTTTTAAGATATTTCTTTAATGATAAAGAGGAAACCCATCGAAAAATAAAATCCTTCAAAGTAGTTTGCAGTGGGGCAAATAACATATATACCACCAATTACTTCCCGCCATACTTTGAGAATGTATTTGCATAAAAAAGGATATGAATAATATATAAATAAATATACTCACGAGGAGTTACTTATCACCATTATTTATGCTTTGTTTATCATTTATATAGGAGTAAAATCATAAATGTGTAGACTTACTAGTGCCTAGTATCCACCAAAATTATTGCAACTTCTTTTGACTTAGCAAGCAATTTACTTATCCACTTCACATCTCAATTTATTAGTTCTTTTCCAAGGAAGACTAGGATTGCCTATCGACCACTATTAATTTAGAATTGACCAATGAAAGTTATCTTTATTTATGCATTTGTTCCATTGGTTATATTGCATAAATTAATTTTGTTATATTATAAAGATAACTTACATTGGTCAATGCTAAATTAATATTTATGCAAAACAAAATTATAATATAAAAAAATTTAATTTTATAATTTTTATTACTTTTAAATTTTTTATTATTAATTAAAATAACAATTAAAATTGTATACTCATCTCTATATTTCTTTTAACATATTCTTATGTTTTAATTAAGCTATCACATGTTCATAAATATTTATGCCTACTCATTCCCATACTACTTTGTTGTTGTTATTGTTGTTGTTGTTTAAATATATATAATTGAAAAAACATGGAAAAAAATTCTTTTCAATCTAGATTTATCTCACTTTCTTACCAAGATTCTTAATTTGTAAATAAAATTTGTTGCAACACCATGAACTAATACAATTTCACTTTATGCTTTATACTTGAGTATTTCCATTGTAAATATCTAGATTATAATTTTTAAAAGTTGTTTTTTAAACAATAAATAATAGTTCAATAATTTAGTGGTTCTAGTGTAGTGTAATATATGCAATTATATGTTGAAATTATCATACATGTGTTGTCCTTGATGGTAACTCTTTCAGATGATAGTTCACGGTGCAACATGATCACACTAAAACGAATGAAGAAAGAGAGGTATACACAAGTTCACCTTGACAAAAGAGCGTATACACATGGTTAATAGACAAAAATGATCGTATAACGTACACACGCACTTTCACATAGTGAAAAGCACGTATGTCTTGGAAAACTAAGTTTTGGTCCAAGGTATTTGGTCCATAGTATTTTGATCCATGGTATTTTTATCCATGGTATTGTTCCATGGTATCTGATCCGAGGTATTGACCCTTGGTATTTGGTCCAAGGTATTGGTCCTAAGTGGTTTTGGTCCATGGTATTGAGAAAGGACTAAAGCTATATAAGGAGGAGAATATTAAGGTGTTCAAGGTGTGCAAGGATTGAATATCTGATGAAGCGTGAGATCCAATATGCAGGTTATGGGTTTGTGATGCTTTGCATGATCTAAACTAAGGATGCACCTATATGGATGATGATGGATGATGGATTAGTATCTTAAGGCTTGGAATGTATTATAATTATGTGCTTTGTTCATGGATTGACTAGATCTAAATACCGACGCATGTTTTATTCTGCAAATGTTATGATCTAGGTATGACCGAATTCTGAAATAGCTGTGAAGTTTTTTAAGTTAGTATTTGTAGATCTTTACATAGGTCCACTTTGGTAAAAGTGCATATACATGCTCGTTCAACTCATCAGAGTAGCGTATACATTATGAAATATGATATCTAAATTTGCAAATGCTCCTAGAGGTTGTTACAGAGTTCTAGGTTCTGCTCTGTGTTCTGGTGACAACACTTCAGTGATTGAGTAGTGGGCGATTCAGAATTTAATGATTGGTTAATTCAATAGTTGTATTGTAGTGGTGATTGGTTTTAAGCTTCAATGTTGTTGATGGTTCCAATATAAAAATTGGATGAAACGTGGCCTTGAGATTTATAGTGTTGTGTTCTAAGAGAATCTAATCCGAAAATTTATGAAACGTGGTCCCTGGAGGAAGAGAGAAGGTCGTAGCCTTCTGTAGGCTTGTGCCTATGTACTGGTAAACATATCGGCTAGTACAAGAGCCAGGGGGTTGGAGCTCCCTTCTAGTAGCAGCTGGAAAATGAGTGAAGGTTGGAGCCTTTAGTAGGCCGGCGCCTACGTGCTAGTAAACAGATTGGCTAGTACAAGAGCTAGGGGGTTGTACCTCCCTTCAATAGTAGTTGGAGAAGGAGAGAAGGTTGTATCCTTCTGCAAGTGCGTGCCTACGTGTTACACTGAAATTTGTCACCTTGACTATCTGCAGTTTATATGGCCCCATCAATAGCCATATTGTCCTCTTTGTCAAGCCCCATACCTCTGCTCTTCATGTCAAAACTTCAAAAAGAGAGAAATCACTTTAAAACATGTTTATCTCTGGGTACGCAGGTTCTCTCTACCTTACCTGCATGTACGCACTCCAAACACACTGTACCTGCGTATTTATACGCTCTGTAAGCTTAAGGTTGGGTGCGTACCCCTGTAAAGGTCAAAAGGCGCGAGTTTCATCTCTAAAAAGTTACTTGTGGTCACTTCTAGAGCCTTCTAGAAGAGTGTTTGACGTGTATTGAGTGCCTCCAGATGGTTCATGCACCGCTATGATAGAGGAACTTATCCCATCAAGAGAGGAGCTACCCCATCCAAAAGAGGGAGTATCCCATTGATGTTGGAACTGAATAACTTCCTCTAGAATACTATAAATACAGGCCTTGGGCCAATGGAGGAGAGGTTGAAAGCTGAACATTCTAAAGGGTAAATGTTGCTGGAATTAGGACTTCCATTGTTGACTTGTGAGGAGAGATCACTATCCTTCCTTGTTGTCATAGTGGGAGTGGGTGAGCTTGTCAAAGTAGAGGAAATCTCTTGTTGGACCCTGGGAGGAGCTTGCACAACACCAAGGCTCAGGTTGTAATGGTTCCTTTTTTGTTTCCTTAATACAAATAAGTCCATTCTTCTCAATGATTTGTTGTTGATGAATTATTTCATGTACTCCTTGGTCTATATGATGAATATGCTTTGTTTTATGAAATATTCAGGTGTTATGTAATCGTTTGACTGTTAGTGTATGCAGGTCTTAAAGTGAAGGAGGAGCTCATCTGGATCAGCAAGGCTGGACTGCTACAACAAGCGGTGGATTTGAGGTAGGATCGAAAAACACTTGGTTTCTCATAGAATAATGTATGTTTAGAGAAGGATTGCTCTTAATTGTCTTGTTTGTCACTAGAGAGTCTTAGACCCCTAGGGAGGTTAGTTTTGTC
The DNA here is from genome assembly GCA_000404065.3 of Pinus taeda. Lineage (NCBI taxonomy): Eukaryota > Viridiplantae > Streptophyta > Pinopsida > Pinales > Pinaceae > Pinus > Pinus taeda. The sequence continues at coordinate 1,259 of APFE030690461.1, read as the reverse complement.
AGCAAAAATAACTCTTTCCGCATGACAAATTGGCGACTCCACTGGGGAATCCATTGATGTGATTGATTTTTCCTTTGATCATTGCTTTGATCTGAAAAGAGTTTTATTTCTTTTGCTTTTTGGTTGGTTGACTGTGTTTTTGGGTGGCTTAGCTTAGGGTCAGTTTAGAACTTAGTTTTTTCTTTGTTTTACAGTAGTACGCACCCTCTGGGTTAGACACAGTGCGTACTTGTGCGCACTGTATCTGTGTACACAGAGCGGGCACGCACCTGGTTAAACAGGTTGCCTGCGTACCCTGGTAAAATTTAGAAAATTTCCCTTTTTTATCAGTTTCTCCCTTTTGAATTTGTTTTTCTTAGATTTTTCTGCCCAGATTCACTGTTGACTGTCAAAAATCTTCACCTATACTTTTTCCGTTAGTGTCGAAAGTTTTAGTGGAATTCCTTGAAATTTTAGCCTTAGGGTTTGGTTTTTATTTTGGTCCTGTAGTGACTTTGGGTTTAGAAGTCGCAAAGCCTTAGATATCTCTGGTTTTGTCGGTTTTCTTAGGAGTCGGACCAGTCTCAAAATCTACCCTCGTGAGCAACCTATCTTTGTGTTGCCTCTTTGAAAAATTTCAATAAGCTTGTTCATTTAAAGTTGTGAATTTCATTTTAAAAAAGAACAAAAAGAGATTGAGTTTTTGTTTTTATTAGTTTGTGATTCTGCATAAACTAGTCCTTGGATTGATCATTGCCAAGTAAAACATCCCAAGAATCATCCTAGTAAGCTTTTGCTTCTTAGATTAAGTTCTTAGTGTAAGGTTAGATGTATTTCCTTTGATTTGCTTTTGAGTGATTTTTCATAGATTTGCTTAGATCTTGAAATTGCTTTGATTAGATTAGTTTTACACGCTTTTATTTAAATAGGAAAATATCAACGATCTCCTTTGCGATATTTGCTTTAGAGTAACATTTGATATCTTTGAAAGAGAAAGGAATTTTTTCGTTAAGTAGAGAGTGGTCTTGTTTTGTGTGTTTTGAAAGAGAAAGGAAATTGTTTCTTTGATTGTCTTTTGAGAAAGTTGTGTTCATTGAAAAGATTGCATTCTCTCAACTCTCTTAATTAGAACATTCATCGAAAAGAAAAGTTATCGAATCATCTTAGGTGCATTTTTTAGAAAATTGGAGTCGAGTCTACACATCATCAAGTTTCATTTCCATCACCTTTGTCCTAAAGAACAACCATTAAAATCAACGCTTAAATTAAAATCAACATAG
>APFE030690460.1:27699-41825 GCA_000404065.3 Pinus taeda | reverse complement strand
TTTTCATTTTTAGAGAGTCTGAAAAAACTTAAGAAGACTCCAGGGTTGACCTTTTTCATAAATTTTTGTCTCCCAAGCCCGAAAAAGTATAAAATAATACTTGAGAGAACCGCTTGATCATTACGACCAAGGAGTACTTTTCGTCATTAGTGTCTTTGATCCGAAAAAGTAAAAAAGTGATCAACGACACATCATTTTATAACCAATATCGAATTTGAAACGACAAAAATCTGGCAATCTTTTATGTTTTTACAGTTGAAAAAGAGCTGTAAATGGACCGTCTTTTAATTCCGTTTTAACGAGTTTAAAAGAAACACTCGGCGATCTTTTCATGTTTTTACGGTCGGAAAAGAGCTTGTAAATGGACTGTCTTTTAATTCCGTTTTAACGAGTTTAAAAGAAACACTCGGCGATCTTTTCATGTTTCAGGAGTCAGAAAAGAGCTTAAAGGTGACTCTAAATGTTTTTCGTCGAAAATGATAGATTTTGCTTGAATAATCCGTTATCTTGCACAAGAACACAAACATTACTCATACCTGTTTGAAATGGATAAAAATGTCGCAAGAATACCTTTTTAAAGTGAAACATAAACAAATTTGGGAGTTATTTACTCAAAAAACTTATAAAAAGAGGTTTTGTCAATTCATTTTTACCGTTTGAGTTTGGGTGAGAAAATAGTGCTTTTGGTTAAAAAACTTCCCATGAAGATTGCGGAAAATCCAACCGTCGGAATTGAACGTCGTCTTCTCCAGGTAATCCACATCATCCTACTCTTCATTTTTAACCGTTTCATTTTTCATTTTAGGCATTCATTTCATTTTTTGGGAGGGTTTTTAGGCATAAAACCCGCGCGCGGGGCCCGAAGGTTTACCATTGCGGGCCTGCGGACCCCGAGTTTCTCTCCTTTGGGAAAAAGCTCGGGGTCTGCACCTTCCATGTAGGCACAGTGCGGTCCCACGCACTGTGTCTAATGCGGAGGGTGTGATCCCCGCCGCGAGGGTTTTTAACCCAAAAATTCCCAAAAATAGACCAATGAAAACTTTTTCTAGCATTCTAATCTATCTTTGTACTTGATGCAGAGAGTACATCATGCTAGATTGGCATGAACGAGAACATGAGGATGTGGATGCCACTGCATGGAATCATCAACCTTCACTTGATGCTTTGAGGGCATGCGGCTTATACAAATACTGGGCCATTCTTGGCATGAGGGCTCAGGTGGACTTTTTACAGTGGATGGTTGACAGATGGAGCATACAGGACCAGTGCTTCTTCATTGGCGACCACCAGCTCGAAATTGAGCTGGTGGATATATACTTCTTGACTGGTTTGCCTAAGAGAGGCAAGGACTTGACTCTGTTCAGGACTAGGGCAGGTGGCCAGTCTGTCAATAGCCTCTGGCTAGAGTACTGAAACAGCCAAGCTAGAGACAAAGGGATAGACATAAAGACCATATCCCGTCCTGAGCTCATGGTGATTGCATTCACTGTCACCAGACTTTGCGGAGCTGCCGCTTTACATATTGCCACTGGATCTCAGATGTGTATGGCAGTTGATTGCTTCTGAGGCACCATCTTCAACTGGTGCGATGCTGTGTTGGCCAATGTGAAAGGCCAACTGACCAGGGCCAAGAACGGACGACTAAAGACTTTTGGTTATGGGGCTTTAGTCGTGAGTTTTGGCCTGGAGAGGGTTCCTATGCTAATCCCACAGCACTTACAGTCGGAGCTGGGCTTCCTCGAGAGCCCAAACTGATGCGATGGGTTGCAGTTATGGCCCGTCACCTGGACGAGGGAACATAGGTTGTTCGATTCAGACCTGAGTATTTCCAGTGGCTGGAGAACCAGGTCTTTTGCATTCAGGACTTCCCTTATGTTGGGATAGATTTTCATGGTGACCCAGACATGGCTCTTCCACCAGGAGAGCAGTGGGATGACTCAGGTAAAATTATTTTCAACATTTTCCTATTTTAATTTTTTGTTATTTTTATATCGTCCCAAAACTGATAGAAAAAGTTTGAAATGCAGACGTGGGTCCACAACGACCAGTCGTTCTCCAGCCTTATGATAGGAGACAACTAGCTGCAGCCGTGCCAGCCCCACAGGATGAATCAGCGAAGGTTTTGGCCGAGTTGGAGAGTCATCTTGAGCGCTTGACAGGAGATATTCTAGAGACCAGTATAGATGACATCCCTCGTCGACTTCAGCGCTACGTGATTGGAGTCCTGGGACCTTTTAGGAGGTTCCTTTGCAAGGTGGCCCGTGCAGTGGTTTCTTATAGAGATCATCACCAGTGATAGGATGATCGTCTATTGTGGGCACATATGACATTTTGTTTTGTACTTATCATTTTTGCCGATCATAAGGTGTATTTCAACCTATGATCGAAGACGATGTATATTTTTTGACACACTCCTATATATATGATATCATTATTATCAGCTTATCTCGTAAAACATGTTATGGAATGTTTTTAAATTTACTTTTATGATTGTTGCAAATGTCTATTTAACATTTGAGAAGCAATTGCATCTGCTAATGTATTTAAATATCTTGGAATATGCTGATATTCAATATAATAAAATTCACGTTCCAAGAGACGCACTCTCAAAAATAATCTTAATAACACTGGATTTCTAATGGCATACACTCTATTAAGCTGTAATACAACGAGTTCAGAATCTAACCTCACTATCAAACTCCGAATCCTAAATGAAATAGATTCAGATAATAACTCAATCACTGCACTATATTCGAAAATGTTGTTTGTTGTTTGACCGAGGCTTACCCCATGCATAGATATTAACTCGTCAGAGGGTGAATAGATAACCCAAGCTGCAGAAGAAATGTTCTGTGTATTACGACAAGCACCATCAGCGAAACCAATGTATGTTTGGAGAGGCATCGACATCTGTGATATCAAGAGTAAAACCAAGATAAGCAAGAATAATGACGAAAACAACACTCTCTAAGCTAAGCACACTTTTAATCTAAACACACCACCTAGAAAGAAAACTAATCTAACTAAAAATCTCCACACCCATTTTAAGCATAATACCTCTTCAGGTAGAGACCATTTCTGGGTTTACCTAAAGAGTCCCCGTCAAAGTCTACCAATTCATAGGCTCCTTTTTCTAGCTTTCACTTGACAACATAGGGACCATGCCACATAGGAACGAATTTTCTAGCACCTAATTTATCATTAGCTTGATCGTAAACTAAGACTAGATCTCCTTCTGAAAAATTTCGAGGGGTCACATTTCGATCATACTGAGCTTTCATGCGTTTTGCGTGAGTCTCGATCGCCAATGCAGCATTACGTCAATTCTCATCTAATTGAGCCAAGTATAACAAACGTTTTTCCTCTTCGGAAGTGGCTAGAAGTAATTCGATGGCCATTCGCAATGACAGGATTTCGCACTCAATGGGTAACACAGCTTCCAAACCATAAACTAGTTGGAAAGGAGTGAACCCTGTTGATGTTTTAACTGAGGTTCGATACGCCCACAGCGCTGAAAATAGCATGTTGTGCCAATTCAACCGATGAATACCAATGATTCATCAGATCATGATGACTAGAACTTTGTTGATGGATTCAACCAGGCCATTGGCTTGTGGATAATAGGGAGTTGAACTGTCGTGACGCAAGCCAAGATGACCTGTAAGTTCAGTCATCATAACGTTTTGAAAATGACGCCCATGATCAATGATAATCACTTGTGGAACACCAAACCTAGTAATTATATGATTGAATATGAAAATCGAAGCTTTTTTGCCGTCTGCCTCAAATGTAGGCATCGCCTCGGCCCACTTGGTAAAATAATCTACCGCAAGGATAATATACGCATGCCCCCCGGCCGAGTGAGGGTTACATGTAATAAAATCGATAACCCATTTGGCAAAAGGACCAATGGCAATGATTGGGTGGAGAGGAGCAGGAGAAGCGCGCATCTTTCGATCAAAAATTTGGCAGTTGTGGCATTTTCGGACCGCAATAATACAATCTTTAAACATAGACGGCCAGAAATAGCCAGCGCACAATATCTTTTGGGCTGTGGCATACCCAGACATATGACCGCCACACGCTCCAAAGTGACAGTCATTTAGGACCCTTTCATCTTCCTCATGAGTCAAACAACGTCAAAAAATAGAGTCCGCCCCACGACGATAAAGAGTATCTCCAATAATTTTAAATTGTTGGGATTGGAATCGTAATTTTCGATGTTCTGACCATGAAATCTTGGGCCGAAAGGATTGGGTTTGGAGATAAACGATGATATCTCCATACCATGGATCTAAAGTGCTGATCAGAAACAAGGATTTGTCCGCAATGGGCTCCTCCGCCACAGTTTCCGTGTCAGAATGCGGGAAGTCACACATTAACTCTGCAAAAACTAAGGATTTCTTCGACTTAGACTTTTTAAATTCTAAATCAAACTCCTGCAAGATGACAATCCATTTGGAGTACTTGCCCCCCAGCAATTGCTTGGTCAAATATAGATCATAGGGTTGTAATCAGAAATGACTGTAGTTTTACGTAGTAAAATGTAATGACGAAAACGTTGGACAGCTTGAACGGTTGCCAATGCCAATTTCTCCACATGTGAATATTTTAGCTCAATTGGATTTAACGTTCGACTAAGGTAATATATCACATGTTCAGTACTGAATTCATCTTCCTAAACTAACACCATTCCAATGGTGGAATAGGAAGCAGCGAGATATAAGAAGTAGTCCTGGTTGTAGTTGGGAGGATGTAACAACGGTGCATGGGTCAACGCGTGTTTGAGTGCATCAAAAGATTTCTGAGCTATCTCATCCCAAGATAATGGAGTATTTTGTTTCAACAACTGGGTAAAACCTCGAGTAATCTCTGCGTAGTTAGGAATGAATCGTCGTAAAAAGTTTGCTTTCCCTTGCAAACTTTGGAGTTGGCGAAGACTCGAAGGAGGAGGCAAGTTGATGATAGCTTTGACCTTCGAAGGATCAATGCGAATGCTGGCTTTTGAAACTACAAATCCCAGCAATCGACCCGTTTCTATACAGAAGACACATTTGTGTGGGTTCAACCGAATTCGATAATGCCTACACCTCATAAAGATTGCTCCTAAATGCACGAGGTGATCAGCGCGATATAACGAATGAGCAGGTAAATCATTGAGATAGGGTTGCACAATGTGTTTGATGTCATGAAACGCATAAGACATCACCCTTTGAAAAGTTGCTCTAGCATTCTTAAGTCCAAAAGGTAACTTGCAATAAGCGAATGTCCCCCAAGGACAAATGAAAGCCATTTTTGGTTGATTGGCAGGTAGAATATTGATTTGATTGTATCTGGAAAAACCATCCATAAAGGAAAATATTTCGTTGTCGGCACAATCATCGATAATTTGATCGATATAGGGAGTAGGGTAATTGTCTTTTGGAAAAGCGCGATTTATGTCCCTATAATCGATGCATATTCTTATTGTTCCTTGCTTTTTGTTAACAGGAACAATATTCGATACCCAATCCGTTAACGGGATCAAATAAATGAAACCTACTTTCAATAATTTTTCAACTTCTGCTTTAATTGCAGTAGCTTTTCGTGGGTGAATCTGACGCAAACGTTGCCGGACGGGTTTGGCATCCGGGTAAGTCTTAATCTCATGAACAACAATTGCGGGGTCAATTCCTGGCATTTCCCCATAGGACCAGGCAAGCACGTCGCAGAATTCTTGAAATAGGGCCTGGTATGTTTGAATTTCATTTTTCGTACAAGAGGCACCTATATGAATGTTTTCAACAATTCCAGGCTTAACCGAAATGTCAAGGGGAATAGTTAGAGAAATATTCGCTAAGTTTAACTCTGAATCAGGATGTTTCATTGGATTCTGAGCTTCCTTGACATATGCAGTTGTAAAGATTGAGGAAAAACCATTTTCAAAATGATCATTCTCGGGTAAAAACGAAGATCTATGATGGAGATCTTCCCATGGTAAGTCATCTACACATAGGATTTCACGAATTTGTTCATCTGTGTGAGCAAGTTCAGAAAACGTTAGTAAATCCAAGTTTGACGTTGAAAGTGACTCCTCATGGACCACATACATTGAGTCAATTTTGGTTGAAGAAGCGTCAGAGAACGACTACACAGTTTGATATGCAAGTTCATATGGACTCAAAGGTTTAAGATTATCGAATGAGTCTATCTCAGATTCGGATGGTACGATCCAAGGATCATCATGAACAATGGTGTCTGACAAAATCATATGAATGGTTGCAGTAGAAGACGATGCGTTGATAGGTGGAAAAGGAAAAGTTCCCAGCAAACCGGAATCTTTCACTAATCCCACCCCAACATCCTTATAAGGGATAGTTGTTTTACCAACATGTTGAATACTTTCAGCAGGGGTTGGGTCGAAGGAAAAGTATGATAGTTGATCTAAAGTTACGATCTTTCCATTATGAGAAAACTTTATGAGCTGGAAGACCGATGACACGACAACTGTCATAGCGTAAGACCAACTACAACCCAAGAGAAGGTTGTAATTCAGAAGGGCATCAACCACCTCCACATCTAGATTAACGGTTTTTCCTTCAACCCCTGTAGGCAAATCCTATAGAATGCCAAAAGGATGAAACCCACGACCATCAAAGGCCTTTAGAATCATCAGGGATTGATTTAATGAAGGAGAACCAAGCGATCTCCAACATTGTATTGACATAATACACGTCGAAGCTCCCTCATCAATTACAGTCCTATGCACAGGTCTGTTTTTGACTATCACTGGAATCTGGACAGCCATTTGATGAGGTAAGCGTGGTGTACTATTTTCTAGATCAAAAATTATAAGGTTTGAGTCCTGAATGTCAACAGCTCCGATAGCCGACAAAAGTAATTTACGTTGTGCTGGACATGATTGCAGCACTTCCAAAGCCAACATCGCTGAAGGTGAAACAACTAAATCTTCAACAATGTTATAGTTCTGAGCCCCTCTCGCATGTGGATTGAAAGCCGACTTTCGAAGTATACCCTTGGCGGGCGGTTTGATTACTAAGTCTGGATTAGGTTTCTCGATCTGTAGTGGATCGGAACCGGGAGCTGAGGTTGATGGGGTGGAATGAGAAGATTCTGCTTCTTTACCATCAACAGGACTTTTATTTCCATAATCTTGCGATCTAGTCGCAATCCTTACATGAAACATCATTAGAATGGGTTCCTCATTGGCATTTGAGGATGAACCTACCATCTTACTGTCTTGAGTTGGAAAAGGATCCTTCAAAACAGCAGGAGTTTGGGAACCTTTGACAATTTTCGCAACCTGCGCACGATGGGGACAGTCTCGCGTGAAATGTTCTTCATCGCAAATGAGACATGGATAACGAGGTTTGTGTTTCTCATCAATTGATTCTGCTTTTTCTGGTTTCTCTTTTGAATTTTTATCTGCTTTATTTTTCTTCTTCCCTTTCTTCTTCCCACCGGATTTTGATTTAGCTGTAGATGACTCTACAACATGGATATCGGCTGAAAGTTCCGCGGAAGATTCTCCTGTCAGGGAATCTGGTAAGGTTATGATAGGAGAAGAATTCTTAGAGGATTTCTTCTTACTTTTGGTATTTACCGTACCAATCATACCGTCAGCGGCATGAGACCCTGAAGGAGCTGCAGCGATTTGATTTTGTTTAGGAAGGTCGGGGATTTTCTTGTGTAATGTACTCGACTGAGTATAAACTAAGTCAAGGTACTGCGCTTGAGCAATTACTTGCTCTTCAGTGACGACTCCGGCCTTGGCCACATCCTCAGTGATCTTGGGCAGTAAAGATTTTACAAACCATTCGACTAAGATCTGATCCAGAATAAAAACCTTCACCAAACGCCGTCAATATCTCCATCCATGAATGTGATCTGAAATGTAAGTGGAAGTCGATTGTTTTAATGAAGTTAATAATTTCGTGCCATTGTCGTATCGGACCGTCAACTGAAAATGGGTCAAAAAAGAAGTAGCTAACTGACTAAAATCATAAAAAGTGGCTCGTGGTAGTTCAATGTACCACTTGGCCGCAAGACCAATTATAGTGCGCTAGAAAAGTCTTAAATGAATCGAATCATCTGAAATGGAATTAGATGCACACCAGAGGTGATAGGTCATCACATGGTTCGACGGGTCCTCTCCTGGCTTACCTTCAAACTTAGGAATATCACTGGGCAACTTATGCGGCATTGGTGGCCAATACAGAAGATAATTGATTGGATCGTTCATAAGGCATGTCAAATTAGGCAAGTCCAAAGTTGCGATAAACGGTAATTGACGATTAAGGTCTCTGAAACTCGGGGTCCGCAAACCAGCCCCAAGAGGAGGATATCCAGGATAACCAGGAATTGGAGTTGCATTTGGGATATTCTGTCCTCCTGGAAAACCAGGATTAACCGGACCATACTGGGGTTGTTGAGGTTTTTGATATGTATACCCAGGGTACGGTTGATACTAATAGGTTGGTTGCTGCACAACAGGACAATATTGGTACTGCCCCTGGTACGGTTGTTGAATAAATTGAGGTTGACTTGTAACAACCATACTTCCTACAGGAATCTGAAACAAAGTTTGGACTGTGGATCCAGATGAAGGTAAAGATGTCTGAGGAGTTGATACAGGAACAGTAGAAACCAGGGCTGTCATGCTCCAGAAGTAGGCAGGGTAAATGAAACAGATGTTGCAGCAGTTGTAGTGGTTGTTTGAGGCGGAGTTTGAGGTGAACTAGGCCCGGGTTGAGAAACTACAGAAGATGCAGAAGTTTGAATCGTTGACTGGACAGATTGCTGGGGTGAACCAGAAACCATGGATTGTCCAGTTTGAGGTAACCATTGCACATTTGGCTGCGAGACCTGTTGGGATTGAGATGGATCCCACACTATTCCAGGGTATGGACCCATAACAGGTTGAGGATATTGAAGACCATAACCAGGTTGAGGGTAGGGTTGATAATTCAACGATGCGATTCCAAGTCCTTGAACGTATGATTGACCGGAAGGTGGTTGGTAACCTTGGGTCGAGTACTAACCTTGGGGTTGATATCCCTGAGGCACGTACGGATATTGAGATTGACCTTGAGGTACATATTGATACTGGGGTTGACCTTGAGGTACATACTGATACTGGGGTTGACCTTGAGGTACATATTGATACTGGGGTTGGCCTTGAGGAAAGTATTGTCCCGTAGGTATATACTGTCCTTGAGGTTGCCCCCCAGGCAGAATTTGAGTACCTTGAGGTTGCCCCCCAGGTGGTACTTGAGGATTTTGAGGTTGCCCCCCAGACGATGACTAGCCACCTTGAGGTTGAGGGTTAGGAATAGCACCTGACATCATGAGAATATCTTCTACACTCAACAGCTTAGTACCATCGTTTCCAGTTAATAAACTTTGTCTGATAGGTTGAGGAGATGCTCCTGAAAAAGTACCAGAAAGGGACTGATACCCAACAGGAATAGAAGGACCGCCGTACAAAAAGGGGTCTAGATATTGAGACGACATGGACAACTGACTCGACATATTTAACTGAGGATAATAACCTCTAGGTGATAGGTGATAAAGAGTGCGAGGTGGCGAAAAACTTAACCCTGAGTTTTCTAAGAAATTGGTCAAAGAAAGATACCAAGAAGCGCTCCTAGGCGGACTGTAAAAAATTGATTCACACTCCCTTAGCTCAATAATAGGTTGATTTTCAGGGATAGAAAGGCCTACTTCTTCTTCTGGAGTAGCAAGTTATTCAATAGCAACAAGTCCAGAAGGAAGATCTTGGGTAATTACTCTTTCTACCCTAGGTGAACCAGGACCACTAGAAGCTGGAGAAACAAACCCCAATGTCGGAGTAGCAGCAAATTCACTTTCAGGCTCGCATATTTTAGGATCTTCACCTATATCACTAGTAGACGAAAAGCTACCAGTCACTTCAGAAATAGACACTGACTGTGGATTATAATCTGCCACTGATGTTTGAGAATCAGGATGTATTATCAAAGAAGATTCTCCTTCTTCGGATGACCCAACTCTACTGTCTCTAGGAGTTACGAGGACTTTCAAGCCTTCAAAGTGGCTCGGGATTTCCTCAGGAGGTATGCCTCGAAGTCTACAGGACTTCCTCAACAAATCTGCCACGGTTGAAGACTCAGGAGGTTGGTCCCAACGGGACTGCCCTGGTAATTCAGCCACAGTTAAAGACTTTTAACTACTTCACACACAAACAAAGTAAAATCTCAATGAAAACCACCTAAAGTCTCTAAAGACCCAAACAAATTTGAATCACACACTTAAAGAATCTAAGAGATCAAACACACACAAACAGTAACTTTCCGTACTGAAAACACTATTTGGTGATGAAATCCAACCTTGCAGAGTTCAATACAGAAATAACGGTTGGAACAGTTACCCTGACAACCTACTTAATGAATAGACTGGCACAAGTTTCTCCACTTAACTGTCTCAAGTGAAGAGAACCCCCCAGAAAATCCAAGTGAGTCTATCTGACGTCTGCTCCAGGTACAGTGGGATCTTCCCGCCACCGTCACCTTAGGAAGAATCCTATAGAATATGGTCACTATGGTTACCAACAGAAACAAATATACCTGGGGGAACAGTTTACGATCCGATGGGGCAGTCAGCTCATCCCCATTGGGCTCCTTGAATATCCTGTTTACAACAAGTGCCTCAGGCCCTTACTGGTTATAGGTTTGACCGTATTGTCCGATTCTGGCGTTGTTACCATGAGGGATTGATTCCACACTGGTTCGTTGATCAACTCCGATCTATTTTGCAGGGTCTATCTGCTTAACTGATTACAGGAACATACTCTTACGGCCCTAGGTGTCACGTTGCGAGATATAGGGGAAGGTAATGCAAAATATAATCTTCGCGATCAAAGCATCCAGTATACAACAAATCAGTCGCTACAAGAACAGCTACTTGTTTGGTTTTAGCTGTCTTGGAGAAGTTATTACTCCCTACTCAAGACACTAGCCTAAGCTATGTTGGTGTATTAGAGCCCTAGAAACAAAAATTTGCTAGATTGATTTTACTTTAAGCGTTATTTTTATTGGCTTTTGATTAAGTCAAGAGGTGATGGAGATGAAACATGTGGTGTGAAGACTTGACTCAAAATCACTACATAAATGCACTTAAGATGATTAAGCAATCTTTTCTCTTCAATGAACGTCTAACTAAGAAAGAGTTGGAGAATGCAAATACTTGTAAACACAAATCTTTCTTAATAAACAATTTAAAAGAAAAGTTTTGTTCCAATGCACTCAAAACGAGACAACTAGTTATATTCACAAAAATTTCCTTTTCCTTCAAATGTTCAAATGCTACAAAAACAAACTTTTTCAAAATAGATTTTTGTATTTTATAAAACAATTAAAACTATTGACTAAAGCAAATCTTGAGAAAACTATGAATAAAGCAAATCTTAAGATCTACAAACTATAAAAACCCTATTTGAAGTTAAAGCCTACAAGATGTCTTTTTCAAGGATGTTTTACTTGGCTATAAGAAAACCAAGGACCAATTTGTCCAGAATCACAAATCAATAAGGAAAAACCAATTTTGTTTTCTTTTTTAAAATGAAAATCCAAACTTTCAAACACAAGCTTTTCGAAGTTTTGTAAAGAGAAAACTCAAAGTGGATTCCTCAACAAGGGGAGATTTCATAAATGGTTAGGCTCATAAGAAGGCTAGTAGACACTAGGGTGATCTGAAGTCCCTACAGCTTCCAAGCTCAGAGCCACTACACAACCAAAATGAAAAACAAACCCAACAAGCAAAAATCTTAGGAATTTCACCTAAAACCCTAACACCAATGGAATCAAACCAAGGAAAGCTTTTAACAAGTCGCATGCAGGTCTGGGCAGAGGATAACAACCACTAAACTAAGATAAAACTAATTGAAAGAATAAAATTCAAAATTTTCAAAATTTTAGGAGGGTTCGCAGGCTCAGAGTTTACACAAGTGCGTGTACGCTCTGTGTGCAAAGTCAACATGCGTAGAGGTACGCACTGTGATACAAGAACAAGATGCGCACTTCTCCTAAAGTAATGAAAAGCAAAAACAAATCTAGATCCACTAAATCTACCCAAGCCCACACATAACAAGCCAAAAACAGAAACAAAAAGAGAAGTTTCTCAGGTCAAAGTAAAACAAGGAAAACGATCAAGTCCCCAGCGGAGTCGCCATTTTGTCACGTGGAATAAGTCGATCTTGCAGACAAGACAGACCTTCCTAGAATCTAAAGAAGACCTAATGACAAGCAAACCTACTAGACACTATCGTTCTCTAAATACATTTTTATAAACCATGGCAAACAAGTGTGTTTAGGGCCTACCTTATGTCCAACGCAAGTTTGTGGATGCCCTCGCTCCTTTGCTCCAAATGAGCTCCTTTGTCGCACGTCTGCAAACACAAACAAGGAAAACAAATTAAATAGCACCTGAAAAGCCAATATCATAAAATATATTCAACATGAAAGTCAAGGAGTCCATGAAACAAATAACATGAGATACTTGTTGAGAAAAATGAGCCTGATTGTATTAATTCAAAAGAAGAAGAACTTTACAACCTTTGCCTTGACGCTGTACAAGCTCCTCCCAAGGTCCAACAAGAAATCTCCTCTACTTTGACAAGCTTCACTCACTCCCCAATGAAGCCAAAAAGGTATGTGATCTCTCCTCTTAAGCTCAAATAGGAAGTCTTGATTTCACCAGCATTTACCCTAAAAAAAATTCAACTTCTAACCTCCCTAGCCACTAACCCAATGCCTCAATTTATAGTGCAATGGAAGGAAGTTACTAGGTCCTCCTTCAAAGGGATAGAATCCTCCTTCAAAGGGGCAGCTCCTCCTAACAAGGGATTAGCTCCTTCTCTTTTTGGATGCATGAACCACTTTGGAGTGAACAATCCACGTCAAAATTTCTTCTAGAATCATCTAGAATTAACCCAAAGTGAGTTTTTTAAGATAAAAATTGCGCCTTTTGACTTTCACATGGGTACGCACCCTCCCCTTTACATACAGAGCATATAAGTACGCAGGTACTCTGAACAAATGGTGCGGGCCCGCAGGCAAAAGTGAGAGAAAGTGTGGAACTAGAGTTACATTGCTTTTTGATATCTTTCTCTCATTTCCAAAGCTTGTTTTGAAGAGCTGAGTTCTGAGACTTGCTTAGGAGGCTGGTATAGGTGGTGATAGACCCATACTGACTGCAAATAATCAAGGTGACTATATTTTTGTGTAACAGATTGCCCCCTAAAGTTCGAAGTCTGTAGTGGATGAGGATTTCATTTATCATTTAGGAAGAGTGAAGTACTTTATCATTTCGAGGATCATCTCACGGAGAGCCCGGTTGCAACCTGTAAAAACATTCAATGCAAAATATATATATGAGATCATATCATCGCTGAGGTAGGCATTCCCATACTCAGATAAAAACTGACTAGGAGACTGAAAATTGACTAAAAAACTAACTACTGCTCTGATATAGGAATGATCTTGTAACACATCATAAGTATATACACATGTGGACACAGTATGGACGCAACCATCTGTTTATGAATAGTCCATAGTATAATGAATACAAAATTCCTCACAGCTTGGAAGGTGGAAACTAGATCTAGGGTCTTCATTTCTACTTCTCGAAACAGTACGATTCTATCCATGCGAATGAATGTGTCGAAGTCGAACATGGTAGAAACCGTTTGATTACCAGTCAATGATGTAAACTGTTAACAAGTGTGAGAGAAACCACCAATAATTACAATGGCTCTCAAAGTACTCAGTACAATCCATGAGATGTGATAAGATGTGTTGATGTCGAACATGTCATGGGATCCCTTGATCGAAAGTCAATGATGTAAACTGTCGTCAAGGGCGAGAAACCTGCCATTGAGGCATGTAGATCTCAAGGTACTGATGATTTCTAGATCATCTTTCTAGATAATGAGTTGAAGTCGATAGAAAGCGATCCGTCGTAGGCAAGCCCACAACACGAAATCATAGATCAAGCTGAAGAAATTTAGATGTAAGGACTGACTCAGGGATGGTCAAGATGGATGACAGACATTTTGCAGATGAATGGCTTATTTTCACTGACCTCTTGAA
>APFE030690460.1:0-17032 GCA_000404065.3 Pinus taeda | reverse complement strand
CCTCCTAACAAGGGATTAGCTCCTTCTCTTTTGGGATGCATGAACCACTTTGGAGCGAACAATCCACATCAAAATTCCTTCTAGAAACATCTAGAATTAACCCAAAGTGAGTTTTTTAAGATTAAAATTGCGCCCTTTGACTTCCACAGGGGTACGCACCCTCCCCTTTACATACAGAGCGTATAAGTACGCAGGTACTCTGAACAAAGGGTGCGGGCCCGCAGGTAAAAGTGAGAGAAAGTGCGGAACCAGAGTTACATTGCTTTTTGATGTCTTTCTCTCATTTCCAAAGCTTGTTTTGAAGAGCTGAGGTCTGAGACTTGCTTAGGAGGCTGGTATAGGTGGTGATGGACCCATACTGACTGCCAATAATCAAGGTGACGATATTTTTGTGTAACAACCCCTCCTAAAGTGAAATAAGAAACCCAACATCTTAAGCCCTCATAGTAATAGATTGGTAGGCAATTTAAATTCCAAAATCCCAGTTGAATTCTCTAATTGGGTCCCATACCGTAGCCATTCTATGGGGCGTAGGAGCCATTATCTTCATTCCATCACCCTTGACTGGAAAATGAAAACTCTATTGGGTTGTCTCATTAAAGAGAATCATGAAGACCGCAATGAAATCATAACCTACCTCAACGATGTCTAATAGATTCAAAGACACCAGCATTCTTGTCTGGTCAACCTGGATCCTGGATGTCTAGTTCGCCCACGTTGAGAGGTATCTTCAGTGTGGTTGTCACTCTTTAGTAGGCTAAAGCACGTAGATCCAACCTCAATAATGTCTACTTATCAATGATGCATGCACATGTCTTCTATTTCATGTTTATGATCATGGAACTTTATTTTATTTTCTTACATAATTTACAACTATGGCTTTCCAGTCTTACCTAGCAGATTGTATGTAATGGTTTTGACAAAGGTGACAAACATTTGTCTTGGTGTACAGATGCTCAACTAGTAGGATTATTTTTACTTGTTTTGATAAAGAAAATACAGATACAACACCTCTACTATCGTTAGTTTGGTTTTCATTTTAGCAAGCCACGATAGTGAGGAGGTTGCTTGATATGTTTTGTATGCCTGATTTATGATCTAATATATGAAAATTAATTAACAAAAAAAGTTTAGTAAATTATATAAATCTCCACGTAGGGTATTAAACGAGGAAAACATGAAATACAATCTCTTGTATTGTGATAGAACCATTGTTTATGCTCATGGCGATAGAGACATATGAAAAATTTGAGGTCACATGTGTTACATGGTCGTTGGGAACTATTAAGTCTAGTCTTATCAGATTCTTCTTACATTATATGATAATATCAACCATGCTCAAACATAATTTCATCAATAGTGGGTGTAGTTTGGCATTAAGAATGCAAACACCTACATTCATGGCTTGGAGTGCACAAAGCTCCTGTACTCAATGGTGGTTATCTCCCTTGGTGTATAATTTGGGTAAGTATCCTTGTGTCTCATTGGTTTTTTATGGTTTTTTTTTTCTTGTCTCACTATTTTTATGGTTTATTTTTTATCCTCCTTTCTATCTCAAACCTCTAGTTCTCCTCTTACTCTAGCATGTTCCTCTCTTAGAATATCTCCCCTCACCTTCCTTGTTGGTATCTTGTGCGTGGTCCTCAACTTCACTCGAATCATGTTCCTTATTTTATTGGTGTTATTCGTTGTTTGTTTGTTGGTCTTGATATTTCTCTTACCTACTCGCCTTCATTTCTATCCTCATCACTTCCATATCTCTTATTGCAATTATGCTTCGACACAAGAATTCGTTCTCAAGTCATTGTGTTAGCAGAAGAGAGAAGCCTCCTTACACCAAATCCGAGGACAACGTGAAGGCTTCAACTTGTTGCTACTAGGAATATGTAAATAATAGACTTGTATTGGAGAATACTGTGATTGGTAAAGTCCTAGTGGAGTGAAGCGAAGCCCAAGAGAGAATACCCCTCTGCATAGATGCCATGCAACAACAGGTTGACAAATTGGACAACATAAATTTAGTGTTGGCCAAGAAACTTATCAATCTATACTTCCACAATAGTGAGGATGATGAACAGGTTCTTGCTCCCAGACAAGTGGATTCTTCGACATGTTATTCATGGTCTATGCTACAATATTTTTGAGTTTTAGGAGACTTTGCAGGTAAGAATACCTTGCTGTCAATTTCCGTAATGTTTATTCTCTAGTCTTTTAAATAAATGCATACATTGTTACTTAGATTAATATTATATGATATTTGACATATTTTCTATGAATTCATACATACACTATGCTACTCGTCTAGTTTCCCTAATGGTAAACAAGATATATATTATATATATATTATATATATTTTCATTTGATTACTCTTAAAAAAAAAAGTTAATTATCTGACATAATATTAGTATCTAAACATAATAAATACTTCCCACATTTTCTGTCTATGATAGATTAGGTTTGTACCCCTCCTGCTTATATTAAGGAATGAAATTGAAAAGAAAAAAAACTCGAAATATCAATTTGAGATGTATGTAACAAAATGAATTAAAAATTTTACATTAATCCGTTATTTTATATAAAAACTTACACATCATTAAAAACAAAAACAAATTACCTGAGTACTATAACTACAAATTAAATTTATTACCTACTTTTCATAACTTTAAACTATTATTTTAATTTTTAAAATCTTATTAATATTCATATTATTTTTTATTCAAAAACTGATACATCCTATCTTATTAAAATAAAAGAAATTATTCTCTCAATTCAATTCTTTATTTAACCTTATCAATGCTCTTCATCCATATTAACAAAATATATTATATTCAAGATGCCTTTACACTCTCAAACTTTGAACTTACGATCATTTCACCACTCATTCACTCCACATTTTAAATCCCTTCGCAGCACGATGTTCATGTTTCAATTTATGTTATATCCTCTCATAATCATAGTTTCAATTTATATTATATCGTCTCATAATCATATTTACATTAGTACTTAGGAAAATGATGGGGACTTTGATACCGAGGAATTGAGCAATTGAGGTATATTGTAAATGGTGTTGTAATATTAAATTAGTAATATGAAGAGTTATAGGTGAACGTGAAGAGTTATAAGAGGTATTGAAAAATGAAACCAGGGATTATCTCCTCAACCTATTTATATATGTCTTACATTAATGAAACTCCATATATATATATGGGTTGATTAATATTGGATGAGAGTGATATCATATTAAAGTCGATATTTTTATAACCCCATGATTTTTCTCTTCATTAGGAATATATGTGTTTAGGAATTTTTGTTGTTTAATGTCTTTACACTTCTATGTTTAGGAGTCTCTTCAACTTGTTCATACAACCCACTCAAATTGTTTGTAATCTCTGGTTTGGCAGTGGTCGAAATCTCTCATGTGACATCGCATACTTAGGGTTTTACTTGAATCAATTCTATTAATTAGAGACTCCAAACAATTATTATAGCTTATATCTTTACTTGTTGCTTCAAATCGTCTTCTTTACCTCCACTTGTTCCTCCAATTCATCTTGTCTAATCTTTGGTGGCTAGAAACCCAAAACAACTCGTCATGGGATTATCACTATGTATAATTTTTCAATTCCTTCACAATCATAAGAGATTGAAAGGTATTTCCTTCTTGTCACAACCTCATTTCAACCCTTTATTAGCTTATCCACATTTATATGGTTGTCGTAGAAGATAAATAATGGGAAAAATGCAAGGCAACCATCCTTTGCAAACTTTATATGGGTTCCACAACCTCTATAAAACATTTTGGAGGGTATATTATAACTCATTTTAAAGAGGATCCTTTGTTGGCACGAACAATTTTTTTATGGAATTTCATTTAATTTCCTATGTTATGAGATATCATTGATTAAAGTCTCAAAGGACTATAAAATAATGTGGCTACACATACTTTGTGTTTCACGAAGATTGTTTTCACTCCATTGGATAAAATAAAGCAAGTATCTTATATCAACGAAAAGATCTCTTTGATAATTCAAATGGATTTTTAATGGAATCTGATTTCATCACCTGTAATGAAACCTACATGAACAAACAATGAGCTAAACTTATCAAGCTTGAAGGAAATAACAATTATAGTTCTAAAAGATGGCCTCTATAGATGTGGAGCATCAACATCGTTCACCCTAGTTATTACAATGATTTCATTTATAAAAATGCATTCTCTATATCAACCATTGGAAATATGAGAATATCTCGAATGAAGCATTTCAAAGGGTTAGGGGACATGCATAAATCTAACATTCAACATATCTATTGTGGGAAGAATGGACATGAAGCATGGATTTGTGGGATACCATGGGAGAAGATCAAAGGCAAGCATAAACAAAAGGAAGGAAAATGAAAAAACACAAATCCTATGTCGTTCTTTCCATTATTGTTGATTGGAATATTGGCATACACGAATATTTATTCAAAACTTGTTTACTCCTTAAATAGATGCCTTATTGCTTGGCAATGGTGTAACTTGCACATGACATTTTGGAGAGATTTTTTTTAATAATTGAATGAAAATGCATATGGTGTAGTAAACTTTGGAGATGGTTCTAGCCTTAAAACTACTGCAATTGGCAACATCAAGCTCAAATTGCTTGGATTCTCAAGCTTGCATTTACATGATTATTGAGTCACCAGTCACCATTTTGTCATCTTTTTCACCATTTAAAACATCCATTTTTTTATCATTTTACCTCACCTCTTCACCCCGTTTACTACCATTCTTACCGTGTTTTCATGAATATACTGCAACAAGCTCACAAGTGATAAAGTAGATATTTTCCATTTATTTCCTTTATTTTCAATGAATTATAGAGGATTATGGTTGATTTTGCTAATGATAGTTGTGAGTTGAATTTTTGTAGCCAAAGAAGTCCACATTCTTATAGTTGAAACATTTGTCATAATACATCTAGCCACTTCTAACAAAATCAGAGGCACAGATTTAATTTCCCACATGCCCAACATGGTTCTACTTGTCTTGGAATACAACCAAGGTCACATGTGTGGAGTTGTAGCATTCAATTAAGCCTTTTCTCCAAATTTGAAACAATTTTGAAACAACCAACTTCTGCCCTGATTTTAGAGCCAATAAAGAAGGATCTCAAAAAAGTAAAACATGGGTTTTGTGCACAACATAGAAAATTGTGTAAAATGCAAGCCATTTTTGAAAATTTGAAATAGTTTGATATTTATGGTTAGATATTTAACACCAATATTCCCAAATTATAGTTACGCCCAAAATCAACAAAAAGTCAAAATCAACACTCAATTTGGAAAGAGCAGATAAATTGGTTATTCTCCGCACTTCCTATGGGTTTATATAGTTTGGGTTTTGTTGTAAGGATATTGACCTCCTAGCTAAGTTATGACCCTCTTAAATAAGGTATATTTGTTGTAATTGTTTCTCCAAGAACAATATGTTGTTGTATATTGTTAGGATTTGTTAAGAGTGATATTTAACCTCTTTCAATATAAATAGGTGGAAGGTATAGACTTTAGGGGGGGGCCATATAGCACAAGGTTAATAATTTGATACTTTGATAAACGTGTACTATGTTTACTATGAAACATAACAATTGTTTTTGCATATTCGATTATTGAGTTTTTTATTTTGTAAGGGTGTTAGAAGCCTACTTTTAGAGAGAAGGTAGGCCCCCCTTCATCTCAAAAGTAATGCCTTCAATTTGTATGTGTCACATGATAACTATATTTGAAGCATTATGTGTTTTTTGGGTATTATATAGTATGAACTTTTTATTGCAAGCATGGTCTGAAACTATAATCAGCTATTATGTGACTATTTGGATTATGTTTTGTGTGTGGCTTTGTCAAGGTTCTTTCAACAAAAATCCCATGTTGAACAATCATTATCCTAATTGGTAGCTCTTTGAACAAGGGAATTGTCAAAGTTGCAGTTTATGCAACATATTTCTTATCATTTTTTGATAATAAATTTTGTCAATCTTAGCTTTCCTTTTGTTATTCATGTTTTAGATTAAGAGTTGTAAATCTAAAAAATGGAGTGGTTTCATCGGAGCATTGTCAATCGTAATACTACATTTGACCTAAATTTCTACCTTAGAACATTTGTTGTTGGATGAGTAATTGAATTAGAAAATGATTCATTAATTAGTTTATGTGTGTCTTTGAGATCAACTCTACATATATATTTCCTAACACTTCATAAGCTTATGAGCCTTGGTTGATGATAAAATTCAACGGAATCATTCCCATATAATTTGACCTAAGGCCATTCTAGTCACTTGTTTGATGGAAAAGTTGAAGTAAGGACGTCGTCCAACAAGTTGGATGTCATGATAAGATGGGAGGATGAGAAACTATTAAGTTTAAAGGAACATCTGCTTGGACACAAAATTCTACATCTCTTTGACCATTAGGAATGTATGTTTTCATCTAGTATTCTGTGGCATGCTAGATTTGGACACACCAATTGTGATCTATTTATATTGAATAAAAATGGTATTTATGGTGTTCCCCCCACTCCAAAGATTTTGAATCAATGTGAGTCTTATATTTTATACCTTTGGAAAAGACGACAAGCATCCATTTCATGATACTACTTTGAGAGCCTGTAGAAAGCTAAAATTGGTACACTCTAACTTGTGCGGCCCCACACTTATTCCATTTACCTTTGGTAATAGATATATCCTAATTTTTATTGATGACTACACCAAGATGTATTAGGTCTATTTTTTGAATTATAAATCTCAAGTATTTGAAACATTCAAAAAATTTCATATATGGATTAAAAATGAAGCTCAACCTCATATTGGTTCTCTTTGTATTGACAATGGATGGGAATACATTTCAAACAAATTTAAACTCTATCTTCACCAACATGGGATCAATCATCAAACCATTGTGTCATGCAATCCTTGGAAAAATGTTTTTGTGTAAATATTGAACACAACACTCTTGAACATTGTAGGTTTAATGTTATCTTTTAAGAATGGGTGGTTGATGTTTTGGATTGATGAAATTCTATGTGCCATATATGTCAACAACGAGTGTCTCTCCCATGGTCTTGGAAACAAGGCTCCATACAAAATGTGGTAAGGTTTGTTTTCCTTATGTGAGGAATCCAAGGGTCTTTGGTTCCACCTATTATGCCTTAATTCCCAAGGAGGAAAGAAACAAGCTTGGTGCATGGAGTTGAAGTTACATTTTTTTAGGGTACTCAAATACCAACAAGGAATATCATCTTTATGATGAGGTAAAAAAGAAGTTCATTCTTTCGAGAAATGGGAATTTTATTGAATCCACCAATAACGACAAAATTGTTCAGTGATAACCTAATCATCTAGATAGATTCACCCATGTAAAGATATATCACAAATTTTATGATGCGATTCCACATATTGAAGGGGGGATTCCTATCTTGGATCAATCTCTAGAATCTACTTTTGAAGAAACATCTCCCCCTCATGAAGTGGTTGTATTTGGAGCAACATCTCCCCTTCATGAAGAAGTTCCAACCACTTCATTAGAATAAGAAGTTCAATTGGTTGATTCCATTAATAATAATTGAAAGGATGAACCTTAATAGAAATGAAAAACCATCTCAATTAGCGGGCCAACTTAGAACATCTCAGAAATTTCCAAATTGGTTCACCAAGACACTTGAAAGTTTTCAACTTGATGAAGTTGGAAAAACAAGAATCAAAAGTTCTATAAGAGAATATGAACATGATGTAGATAATTCAAATTCATGTGACATAGATGATATGGATGTTTCATATACTTGGGAATTGAATTTTTCTACTAACTTTGAACCAACTTCCTTAGAAGAAACTTCTTCTCATGATGAGCGTAAAAAATTCATGTAGAAGGAGTATGATGATCTAATCAAGTGTACGACATGGAAATTAGTGGACCTTCCACTCATAACCAAACCAATTGGATACAAATGGGTCTACAAGAATAAGTAAAAATCAGACAACTCGCTTGAAAAAAAAAAAAAAAAAAAAAAAAGACTTATGAAAAAAGGATTTGCTCAAAAAAAAGTCGTTTAATTATGAGGAGGGATTTCCCCCACAGTAAAATGGGACACCATTTATACTCTATTTGTGTTTCCAACACATGATGGATGGAAAGTTCATCAGATGGATGTGAAGACTACTTTCTTGAATCAAGACTTGAAAGAGATTGTCTTCATGTATCAACCCAAGGGTTTTATTGTGAAGGGATAAGAAAATAAAGTATGTAAGCTCATCAAATCCTTATGTGGCCTAAAAAAAATTCCAAGATCCTAGTATGAAAATATAACTAAGCATTTTTTGAAGTTGAATTTGACTCACTTTAATATTGATAATGCAACTTTGTTTTACAAGAAAGTTTGCAAAATTGTTGTATAACGTATAGTTTATTGCTATATTCATAATAGGGAATAATGAAAGATATATTACATCCATAAATAAAGAATTGAAGAAAGGCATTGAGATGACAAACTTGTGACATCTTTACCACTACTTAGGCATTGAATTGACTCAAAATCCAAAGTACACATTCAACTCCCAAAATGAGTACATTGGATAAATGTTGAACATGTTTGGCATGGCTAAGTGAAACCCTTTCTCTACTCCAATGAAGTTGTTATGAACCTAGAACCTTAAAAGTGATAAGAAACCAATAATTATAGTCCTCTTTGAGGTAGAAACATCATGTGACAATGGTTACAATGTAAAATATAAGATTTGATGATTCCAAGAGCAGGCCTCCATAGTGTACACACACACACACATAAGATACAAAGGATAAAATTATAATAAAACAAGGCCATGAAAGGTTCTTACATAACAATATAGAAAAAAAAATTTAATCACTCAATATATATGGCTTAATAAGGGTTTTAGGATTAACAAGGGCCTTATATAGGGCTTAACATACCCCTCCTCTTCAAACAAGTTATTTCCTCAACACTTGACTATCTACAAGCATTTATGCATGAAAAACTCTCCTTCCCATGTCACTTCTTCCATTAGTAAGTCCTTCCAACTGACGAGGTACTCAGTAATTGCTTGATTTCTCGAATACTTAATCTTTTTTTCTATGATTGTTTCTGTTTCTAGTATGGTTTCCCTTCTTTATTAATATCTAGTATGATAGTATGTATTGGTATCTTCTCAACAATTTCCTTCTTTAAGAAAGAAACATGGAAAACTATATAAACATGTGAATATAGAGGCAATTCCAATTTGTAATCCATGTTCCCAATCCTACGAAACACTTTATAGGGGCCATAATACCCCAGTGCTAATTTATTGTCCTTCTTTTGTTACTTTAGAGGCATATGCTTATATGATTGTAGTCTTACAAATACCCAATCCCTAACTTAAAATTCCCTTTCACTATGATGTTGATATGCTTGTTGATTCACCTTATTTTTTGTCATAATGAAGTTACCTTTCAATAGTTTGAGACCTCTTATCAGTGTCATATGTGGTCCTCTGCTACTTCAACCTTTATAGTCCCCTTCAAGGATGATGTGACGGATTGAGGATGATATACATAAAGTGCCATAAGTGGTGACATTTTTTATGAAGATGGAAGTATATGTTGTACCACCACTCTACCAAGGGTAACCATTTCGCCCATTGTGTATGCTTATCAGATGAAAAACAACATAGATATCCTTCTAAACACTTATTCACAATCTTAGATTTTCGATTAGATTGAGGACGATAATATGAGCTATGAACCAATGAGTACCCAAACAAGAAAATAATTAAGTGAAAATTAGATCTCTATCACTTACAATTATCTTTGGTGTTCCATGTAGCTTTTTTATTATTTCCATGAATGCTTTTGCCATTGTACTTGTTTTAAAAGGATGAAAAAGAGAGCAAAAATGGGCATATTTTTTCATTAGATATATCACTACCACAATGACATTCTTTCCTTCATATTTGGATAGAACTATAATAAAATATGCACTACAAGGAAATGACCCTCTAGCGGAGGTTTTTGCGGAAGACCTTATAAAAATAACCCAAAACTCCGTTTGTAGTGGAGGTCTATAGCGGAGGTGGTTGGGTAGCTGTTTTAGCAGATGTTTTTTTAACGATGCATCTATAATATACAAATGAATTGGTACTTTAGTATACATATAAGCACTGATGCCTAATAGAACATGGTGCATCGTGGTAGATTTGTTTAAATAAATTAAAAAAATGGTGCACTAAATAAAAAATGCACCAGTGTGTATACTACTCAATAGCACTGTAAAAGGGTTAAATTACAAAAATGTCGGTCGTAAAATTCATTTTGCCCAGTCCGGTGCTACACTGTGACAACGACCTAATGCTAAACAAGTACGCTAATGCCCTGGTGCGTACACAATATAATTCACTCTGGAAGCATTATTTAAACAATGATGTGCCACATATATCTAATGCATCGATGCTTACACTACTCGATAACACCGGACAAAGGTTAAATAAAAAAATGTCGGTCCTAACATCCTTTTCACCATATCGGTACTATATCCACTCAAAGCACTGGTGTTGTTCTTGTATTAAAACACCTTGATGCATACTTAAAAAGAGCACAACTATAGGGTGTTTAATTAAAAAAAATGTGGTGCTATATTCCCACGAAGCACTGATGTTGTTCATGTATTAAAACACCCCATTCTGCCTTAGAAAGAGCACCACTAGGGGGTTTCTAATTAAAAAAAATAAAAGATGGTGTTATATTCCCAAGAAGCACCAGTCTCTCAATGGCAATGCGAGTGTTTGGAAGACTAGTTTATATTTTCCAGTTTGCTAGTGTGAGTTGTTGGAGGAGGAGCCAATAACCTAAGAGAAGTCGAGTTGATTTGCAGAGGGAGATTCTTGATTTCCCAGTTCGATTTTATCAACAATGAGTATCAATTAAAAGTTTGATAGCTTTGCTAGTGAAAGGAAAGATGTTTATCTAATTATGAATTTGTTGAAGAAATAATTAAACCCTCATCTGCAAAACAAGTTTTACCCACACTTGGGGTTTTTTCCAAAGACTATTTCTCCAAAAATATCGGTGTCCAATATTTTATGTGCATATTATTTTCTCAGTTCCTGCAATTAATTTTTGGTGAAATTGCAGTTGTGTTTTTATTCAATATTTGCTATAAGATAATTTGCAGAATGAAAGTAATCTTTAAAACATAAAAGAATAATCACTAGTAACTGCAATAGAATTTTCACGTGGTATCAGAGCAACTCGGTGAAGTGCATATCTAAGGATAGAAGAGGCTCAATGTAGAGAACAAGAAGAGAAATCAAGGGTTTATAAAACATAGAGTTCAACTTCTTCAGATTTATTTGGGTTTTATCTATTTTCCGAGAGTTTTTAGAAATTACTTTAGTTGGATTGAGAGATCAAGACAAATTAGATGGAGCTTCTAAATTTGGTGTTTGGAAAGCCAAAATATCATTGTTGCTGAAAGAGAACGGTCTTAAGGAATACGCAACCAGTTTTATAAATGTGCCAACAGATGTAATACAACTTCTAACATACAAGAAGGAATAAGCCAAGGCAAAGAGAATAATCCTAGATAGAGTTAAGGATCATATTATTCCATGTATCATAGATTTAAACATAGTGAAGAAGGTGTGGGATGCCATTCTAAAATTTTTTTAGGATGTTGCCATTAATAGGAAGTTGATTCTAAGGGAGAAGCTGAGAAATGCCCAGATGAATAAGGGCAAGAGTGTTGTTATTTACCTCACCATAGTTCGACTTGCCAAGGATGACTTAGCAGGTATTGGATATCAATTAGTTGATGGCGAGATTGTGAGAACGACCTTGAATGGATTCTCAAGGCAATGGGATGTACTCATTCAAGTGATCAATCGACGAGATATACTACGAAGTTGGGATAGTTTGTGGTGTGATTTAATTTAGGAGGAGCTTCAACAGAGTCTTGTTAGTGGTAGCATTAGTAAAACCAAGAAGGGCGAGGATGACAAAAAAGTAGCCCTAGTAGGAAAATGCAAAGTGAAGAAGGGATCTAGAAAAGGGTTCAAGAGAGAGAATAAGAAAAAGTACTTGAGTAAAATCAAGTTTTTTTTATGTGGTTAACAAGGAAAATATTTTAGTCAATGTCAAAAAAGGAAGAAGGGTGATAAAAAGAAGAAGCAAAAAACAACGTCGATGGATATTGATGAGCTATCCTCAGCAATTGAGGATGAGTTCACTCTCATAGCTTTCTTATCTAGATCTACCACAACAGGGGTCTGGTATATTGGTAGTGGGGTGTCATGTCACATGACAAGGGTTCGATAATACTTTTCAAGTTATGAGGTAGAGGAAGATCATCGTGAGGCGGGATGTAAAGTTCTAGGAGGAGAAATCCTTTAGGAGATGTTATGATTTTGCAACAGTTGATTAGAGTGAGCCAACAAAAGATCCAAGGGATGAATAGGGATCTCAGGTTTAGGGCACTAGTACGAGTATGATGACTAGTATATGCGCAGGTCTAGAGGGGAGTTCACAGTAGGTGGAGAAACAATAGCTGGATGAGGAGCATGAAGTTCCACCCACCACTAGTGGGAGAAGAAATAAAGATGTGCTTCAAACTTGGGAGCTCCTAGATTGAGCATCAGAGACAAGAGACTGCTAGAAATGTATTCAAGGTATAAGGTGTTGATGAGTGACCTCATTGATAGTGAGCCTTATAGTTACTAGGAGGATACACAACATCAAGTGTTGCAGGATGTGATGGTGGAGAAGTACAACTCCACCATGTTGAATAATGTGTGGGAAGGTTATGATGAGCCTCAGTATTGCAACAAGAATGTTGAAACTCCCAAGGCTACCAACTTTAATTATCAACCTGGGGTTCGTACAAACTTAATAGGTATCAACACTATATGTGCAACATACAATGTGTCCTCCCTTTGTTGTCATGATGTAATGGAGTGCAGGTAATGAAATCAAATCCTAAGTAGTTGTAGAAATGGAAATGCTCGAAATGGAAACATTAACCTAATGCAAGAAAGAAAATACAAGGAAGGAAAAACTATTCTAATTACATAAAGTAAAGATCATTAACTAAATATCAATCATTACATTTAAAATATTTTAGATCTATTGACAGAGTTCATTGGATGTGGCAATCAAGAAAATAATTATTGTATTATTTAATTCATAGATTTGTTCATTAACCCAATTCGCTAAGATGTTTTTCATGTGTAAAAAAGCAAGTAATAAGTGGTGTTTATTCTTCCTCAATTTATTTAGAGACTATGGTCATGATTCAACCCTAAGGGAAAAAAACCAACCTTTTTGAGTAAATCTGGGCAAGTATATACATGTTGGAAGAGTGTTATAGGAATCTGCTGCAGGAAACAGGTTTGCTACAGGAAGATATAATCCACCGAATAGCCAAGAAAATTAAATCCAAATTATATGGGACAAATTTTAATATTTACTAGGATGTATTAGGTCTCCATTCCAAGTGGAATCACTCAAAAATACCCTTGTTAACACATGCTAAAAAATAACAGAAAATTACTAGTCTAAAATCTAGAAATTCGAGAACTAGTGAGCTAGTTAATCTATCAAATGCCTAACCTAATAAAGTGCGAATACAATGGGGTAAATTTTTCTATTAACTGGAATTTTTTGTGATCTTATGCAAGTGGAATCAAATCAATTGAAGCTCGTTAGCATGTTCTAAAAAATAACAAAAATGTACTACTATTTGCCACAAGGGACTTCCAAAAATCCACATTTGGGAATAAGAAAACTAATCCAAGTAGCTCAATGATTAATATGACCTTCCAAAGTTGTTCAAAGGATGAAATCATGCTTTTGATCCTGCAAAAGAAATTACTTCAACTATTTAACCCAATCATACAACAAGAAATCATCAATATTAAATGCAAAAATAGAAAAACACAAGAACAAGAGATGCATGTGGGTAAGAAGTGAAAGGAAGAAAAAGAAATGATACAAAAGGGCTTTGAGGCTCCTGGGATGGCCAAGCCCAAGGAAACTCAGAGTCCTAAGAAGGAGATCAAGATTTAGAAGCTGAAATTGGCACCAATCTTCATTATTTCCATCAATACAATTACATCCCTATAAGAAATGAAAGTGGAGCTGTAAAAATACGAGTTTTCTCTACAAGAAGACTAATAAAATTCAACCTCTAGAGGAAAATTTGACTTGGTGCTTATAAAAAATGATTAGGAATCATTCCCCGTGAAAGGAGGAAGATTTCCCCTCCAAAATCCCTCAAATTGTGGATCTAGTTCCCAACACTAGGAATCTACATTAAATGACATGGAACACATTCCTAGATTTTCTCAGTCATTGGAGCTCTAGAATCTGTGCAATAATTTCAGAATATCTTGTTGATTTATTATCCAATATTGATCCTCCTGTAGTAGGGAGCAAGTCCCTAAATTATTTCCTCCTCCAAATCTCCATAATCTGCTCGATATTCTCACAATATTCTACAAAAATAAATAATATTAGGGACAAAGATGCAATTATCCATAAACCTTCCTAATAAACATATTAAAGCTAAAAAACATTATTAAGTGTAGAAGAAGAGGTTTAATATAGCCTTCATGTTTCTAAGAAAGGTTAGACGGGCCTTAATTTATGTCTGATTTGGAGGCCCATCAGGTTTAACCTAGATTGTTAGACAGGGCAGTGGTTTGTTCCCATTTGATCTACAAGATCAAACACGTTGTAGATGGCAGTGTGGAGAAGTACAAGGCTAGGTTCATGGCCAAGGGATTTGCTCATATGGAGGGTATAGACTATGAGTATACATTCACTCTATTAGCTAGATACATTTCCATCAAGGCCATGACCTATCTAGCAACACAAATGGGATGGAATATTCATCAAATGGATGTCAATACGAATTTTTTGAATGAAGTAATAGAAGAGGAGGTGTACATCGAAAATCCAGAGGTATTTGAGATGCATGGGAGGGATACCCATGTATCTAGGTTAAAGACAGCTTTATACAAACTCATCAAACTCCCAGAGCATAACATGGTTGGATTGATAGTGATCTGATAATCACCCTATGAGTGATCTCAGTTAAAGATTTATTAAATGAAGGTATTACAAACCCATGTGTTGGTGTGTGTCTATGTTATTTAGGCAACAGATCGATCATATTGCAAATACATTGACACTAGAAAATGGAAAAACAGCAGAGAAACACAGTCAACAAATACAAGAACACAACAATTAATAAGGAGTTCACCCTATCCTCCAGGGCTACGTCTCCAGTCCATATTTCAGTGGTGGCCTTCTTTTATTGTGTCTTAAGCAGAGAATTACAATGAAGGAGCTCAATACGAGTCTCCTGAAACAGAATTTTCTTAGCAGGGTGGTTCTTGGATTCCCCAAGCCACTAGAGTACACAGACTCTTTGCCTTACCATCTCTTGACCTCTCTGGTCTTTAATGGAAGGAACCCAATGTTGTGCTCAATCTTGACAGATCCTCTCAGGGATGGCTTGAATCTCTCAAGCTCTCTAGTGCTTGATGTTGCCTTTAGTCAGCTTGGCCCTCTATCTTCTTTCTGCTTTTTGCTTCACTGTCTTTTCTTCATTTTCTCTTTCTTCTTCCCTTTCTTTTCTTCTCTGTCTTCGGTGTCTTCGGTGCCTTCTACTTTGTCTGTTCATGGCTTTAAAGCCATTCAATCTCATGGCTATTTGATTCCCCTTCCACCTCCGTCGGGTCGTCTGCTGCAGCTTCGCTTGGAGTTCCCTGTCTCGGCATCATCATCAGGCTCATAGGGAGTGGTCATTGGTCCTCCTACGAACTACGCCAGCTTTTTTCCTCGTCGGTTCGATTCTTCGGTTATGTCATGGAATGAGTCATCTGTCACCTTGGTGGTCAAATCGAACCTCAAATTCTTATAGATTGCGGCTCAATCCCCTGTCAATTCCGGCTTTCCCATCGGGCGTGATCTCAGCCATTAGATCTGGAGCCCCCAGATCCGACGCCATTCGCTCATTTTGCGCGGTTGACTTGCTTGACCGTTAGTGCGCGATGAGTGACAGTTTTCTCTCTCCTCCGCTTACGACGCGTCGGGCGCTAAGTGGAATCGCTCCGTTTTCGCCAAATTTGCTTACCGCCCAAGGGTGCCTCCGATAAATATTGCCGACTTTTGGAGCGCGGGTCCCACCTTTAGCCTTTAGCCTTTTCCCCACGGTTTTCCCAACTCCCATGCGACCGAGTGCTTGGGGCCTCTCCTTCTCGAGGGGTTTTTCTCGGTGATCAAAAACTGCCTCCTTTTCCCAATCTGGGCTTCCCATGGGCTAGTTTCGCCTCCTGCACAGTCTCCATGGGCCTCAGTCAGCGCGCTTTGACCGAGGTCCTCATCGTTCCACACTGGCTGCCAACTGCCACTGTTCAGAGGTGTTTTTGATCGCTCCATGCTCTTATAATTTGAAGTTTTGTCCTGATTTGATACAGTCATGGTTCTCTGATTTTTCTTCATGGATCCAATTCGGATCACAACCTTCCCACTAAAAAAGCTTTTGGACCACCAAAAGTTGGTTTTCAAGCATCAACTAAGTGAGGATACAATTGTCTCACTTGTCCAATCTCAATCCATTTTGCACTGCTCGACTTTGAACCTTTGAGCCTAATTCTGAGGTACTCAACATCTCCTCTATGCGTTGTCCTCACCTTCCTGTCCAGCACTGTGTCTTCCTGCAATTCATTAAGATATTAAGGTAGCAGGTCATCAATAGAAGGCAACTGACTCTACTCTTTAGGATCCTCAATCTGTAGGTTTTAACCCCGTACAGAAATTACCTGCATACGAATTCTAAATCACAGGAAAAATAAAAATGCGAGAGCATAACATATAAAACACATATACACAGAGATTTCCCACTAGATCTCAAAACTAAGACTACCAGCTTGATTTTTCATTATATTCCTTTCAATGTTACAATACATATTTATACATGCTGAAGCATCCAATACCATGGACCGAAAAC
>APFE030690459.1:0-37698 GCA_000404065.3 Pinus taeda | reverse complement strand
CTTGATACTTCTTGTCTAACTCTTCGGTTTTGCTTTAAGTATCTTTTCCTAAGGTATAACCTTTTGATAGCATTGTTGTAACCACTTTTATTGCCTGGTCAGCAAAATGGAACAAAAAATCTCAGTTGCGTATCAAGGACTTCAAACTATCCAATAACAACAATGTTAATATCCTCATAATATCATAGGCTAATTGAGAAAATCATTTTTCAGTCTAAGAAGTACGACTTTCTAAAATTTGATGTAATATCTAAATTTTAATTTTCTCCATTGGTAAGGTAGGTGGCCTTTTTAAGCTACTTCTATTAAGCTACTTCTATTCTATAAAACTAGAGGAATAAGTAGAATTTGAAGGGTAGGATCTTCCTTCTTTGCAAATAATTAAGTAGAATTTAAAGGGTAGGATCTTCCTTCTTTGCAAATAGTTATTTACAGACAATTTGTAAAGCAAGATTACATTTAAGACTTTTTCTTACAAAACAGTCAAAATAAATGAAATTTGTTTTTCATTATTTTCCTTTCCTTTCACAACTAAAATCTTATTCTAGGTTACTCTCAATATCCTTGACCAAAATGGCCTTTGGGGTAATCTACATGATCCAATCTTGATCTTGGAACTATACAACACGAAAAAAGTATCGTCGTTTACCCATGAATGGTATTCATTTATCAAAGACCTCAAAACAAAATTGAAAGATCATACATTTAAACACATATACAGAGACCATAAAATTGATTTGATATAAGAACGACTATGGCAGGGTAAGCAAGGTCTAGATCTAAGTGCAGTATTAATGCTATTTTGAGGAAACAGATTTCTTCTTAAATTTATTTGAACATGGTTCCTCCACATATAAAAATAAATAAAAATAATAAAAGAGTAAAAATAAGTAAATGAAAATACTCCTAATGTGTTGCCCTCTTCATGAAATTTTATCATTTGCTTTTCCCACTGATTAAGTGCCTCCTCTGATCCTCCCCATGGCACTATATACACCTCTTGATTTAGGATTGTTGCTCCCTGGTTCAAAAACGCCAAAAACATCAGAAACCTACAATTTTTTTCACTTTTTGTATTTTTACCAGAAAACCAAAACTATATTCAGAATGCCATGTCAATTTGAATGTGACTATCAGTAAAGTTACATCTTGAATTCCATCTCTTTATAGCAAATTCAAATCCCAACCCAAATCCACTTGTAACAAAACCACAACAAAGAATTTACCCTTTAAACCTTACAATTGCAAACATTGATAAACTAAGAAAATCATGCTTACACTAAGAAGGATAGCAACTTCTAAAGCATGGGGCTCCTTGATAGTCACTAAAGCAACTTGTGTCCACTGCCCCATCCTATCACCACCCAAAAAATATAATCAGGCACTGGTTTTGGCCGGTTAAGGTCTGCTGTTACACAGACCTTAAGTATGTATATCAATGCAAAGCCTCTAGCGTTATCCAGTTTTATCAGGAAAAATACACACCATGGCTACTGCGTGGCTTGATATTCCCTGAGTCATTGATGTCCAGGCTTACTACATCCAACAAGTTTTCCATGAATCACTTCTCTAATTTTGATAACACAAAAATAATATTGTGACTGCGCTCTATTTCTCAACCAATTCTTAATAGAACACTTCTCTGCAGCTTTGATAAAACACAAGTTGACAACTATTATGCTCAATAGATATTGCAACACAAAAATAATATTGTGACTGCACTCTATTTCTCAACATATTCTTAATAGAACACTTCTCTGCAACTCTGATAATACACAAGTTGACAACTATTATGCTCAAAAGATATTGCAGAAATTGGAAATCAACACTTTTACATAAAACTCAGTCAAGAAATTCAACACCCACCTCTCTAATTTTGCGTTCTTTACTATGCCACAATATGAGAAAAACTGCTTAACGTCCTTAACTGTTGCTTTGGTAGACAAATTACAGACCTGGACTATGTAACCATCTATAATGGCCATTGACAAAACTTGGAAGTATCTATTATGCTATGATTCACAATCTTCTTCTCAGAATTTTAAGTGAATAGAAAACACACGGATATAATATATATATTGTGACACTAAATAGTAACCAAAGGAAGATTGATTAAATTAACATTAGTTGTTTTATTCGTTATCAAAAGTTTTGATTCAATGCAATATTGGGCCTCCAAATCTTTTTTTTCCTCAATCTGAAGTGTATCCATCGATCACTGTGCAATCTTTGCAGATGTGTTGTTGAATGTCATTGTTCAAAATGAAAAGTGCAAAGCATCACAGTGAGCTGCTTTTTTTGCAGCGTCTGATAGGGAAATGGATAAATATTATTTATATTGGTTGGCGGTAAGAGGGAAATTATGAAATTGTGTGTTTAGAATACGGTTGTGTTTTGATAGATGAATCCATAGAGGCGATATTTGCACCGTAACGATGTTTTATTTTCCCTGTTTTAAATTTCATTTCCATAACATATATTTGAAACCAATTTATCTAATAAATTTCATTTACACTACCTAAATAATTTAAAGAGAATCCTTAATCTATGTGATCTTGCCATTTGAACCATCCTTATTTATGTAATTTGAAAATCATTTTACGGGGAATGAGGTTGAATTAGCATGTTTGGTTAATTGAGATGACCCATTAACCTGTTTGGTTAATGGGGAAGAAAGGATTGAAAGAGATATCGTTGGGGATGAGCTTGAATCACCCTGTTTGGTTAATGGGGAAGAAAGTACTGAAAGAGATCTTGTGGAGGACAAGCTTGAATCCCCCAGTTTGGTTAACAGGAAAGAAAGTATTGAAAGAGATCTTGCTGGGGACAATCTTGAATCGCCCTGTTCCATTAATAAAGATGGAGCTGAAAGGAATTTTGTGGGAAGCAATGAATTGGAGCAGAGATCACCTCTGGTTGTGGAGGTTCAGGAGATCAATTCACCAGAGGTAATGACAGGGAACGATGAGAAGTATGTGCAGTGTTCGTCAAGTGGAGATTTTGTGGAGAACAATGAATTGGAGCAGGGATCACAGCTGGTTGTTGAGCCTTGAGAGATCAATTCAAATTGACAGAATCTAGCTTGTGATTCTGAGTTCCATTGTTTAATTGATAAAAGTCATGAGTTTGAATTTGAGAGCATTTCAGTGGAGCAATAGAAGCTGGAATTGCCAACATTAGATGGTAAACTTGAAGAAATAGAGTTTGTGGTGAGTGAGGACAGCAAGCCAGAGCAGCATAGTGAATCTAGATGCCAGAACTTGGAAAATGAGGGGGATGCATGTGGCCATATAATAGATGAGGAGAAGCAATTTGAACCTACAAACAAGGGCCAGAATGATGAGATTGAAATGGATTGTTTTCCAAATGGGGACAGTGAGCTGGAACCTCATTTTCATTTAAATGATGACAATGAGCTTGAATCAGGGTGTTTTGATAATGAGGATAATGGTATTCTCACTGAAGACACGGATGGACAACAAGTTGACGAGGTGCATCATGGGAAAGGTGAAATATATGATCCAGAGTCAAGTGACTGCAATGTGTCTAATAGTGGTGGGTCTTCTGACATGGTAGATAAAAATTTTGGAGGCTACAATCACAGAGTGCAACCAGACATGCAAGAGGGTGTTGCTATTAGTGCCTCTGATTTGGTATCTACATGTGTTCTTGCTAGCTCAAATGGTCTGTTTACCCCTGTTTCAGAGAATGAGCAAAAGCTTGAAGCAGAGGTCACTAAGAAGAAGCTCCCATGCTTAGTGAAAATACCAAGGCACTTGGACAACAAAATTAGAACTCAAATTCGACTTGCGCAACTACATTTGGATGAGAAAACCCACATCAGGGACTTCATCAAAGCAGCCATACAGATGAAGCAGGTAACATGCTTATATATCTTCGCAAGTATTTTGATTGAATATTCTTTGCTGTTTTGAGCATCTAGTACATCTGCTTTAGTCTTTTGAAAATTGTTTCTTGTTCTTACTCTGCTATATTTCATATGGGCTTTTGTGTAGTCCAACAAAGAACAAATGATAGAGAGGTTGAGAGCTGCAAGGCAGGAAGAGAGGGCATTTCGTGAGGCAATCAAGTCCATTGAGAAAAAAATTGGTGCCTTGAACTCTGATTTGAGGCAATTGTAAGATGAATGGAATGATGCAGATTCTATTCAGCAAGAAGCCTATGAAGCATTGAAGGCTCTAAAAAAACAGGAGTATGAGCGGGTAAGAAAATCACACTCTTGTACATTAGCTGACTAAACTTTGTAAGATAGTGTTAACTACTGTTAGACTTTTTTTTCTACTCATTTTTATTGTTGTGCAAAAAACAAATCAGATCAGAACAAAATTCCTCATTTGTATATTCTTTCTTTTGGTTATAATGGAAAATTATGTCCACACTATATCGAAATGTATGAATTTTGAAAGTCCTGTTGGGGTGTTCTTTTACCTATTGAAATCAGGTTATATATTCATTGTATTTCTGCTAGTTCTGACCAACGATCAAGATTTGAAACTACTAGGAATCTTGATGACAGGTGTAGGCTTCTGAAGAATTAATGGTGACGGCTGTTCTAATGGCCTCCAATAATCTTTGAACAGTTGCAATAGTTTTGGCTATTCTTGAATCAGTTAACAAATATCTCCATGTTTAGAGGTTTTTAGGTTTGGTTGGGCGGCCATTTATATAGGGAAATGCCTCAAGCTACCTATCATGAGCATGGCATCTGTAGCAAAGGGCATTGCAACAATTTTATTTTCATTCAAATTGTCTTTTATGATAGACTCCATCATTTATCATATAATACACTGTGCACATCTATCATATAATACACTGATTTATGTGCAAAATAAGAGTTGGAGAGTTTCTAGTCCTTAACATTGAAAACATGGTAGCCACTTATATCAAGGTCATTGGTAATATCTTGAGGTGCCAAATTTACTGTAAGGTTAACAGGTAGCTTGTTCATCTACTACTGGTATCCTCATTTATTTCTTTTTGGCAGTTAATAATTTAATGGCCTTTCAGTTTACGGTCATCCCCAAAACCGCTAGATTTAAAGAGTAGATTGAGCCATTGAAAGTTGTACTTCATCTCTCTGCATAATCATTACGAACACCCCTTCCAATTAAAGTGGGGGTTGATAGACACCTAATCCTTAAGAATTTGGTAATTTGTAAATATTTAAAATAGGGGAAATATGAACAGTTAGAATAGGAAGAGCCATAGCACCTTGGAAGACAAAACCAAAGGTCATGAAATCTTGTATATATGAATGTTTAAGTAATGGAAAATCAATGTAGCTTGGGGTTAATTTCTCTGTCTAACAGTTACAATAGAATTCTAACACTAACGTGTGATTTCTAATTAAATAAATGCATATATGATTGGGGAAAATAAGAAATTCAAATAGTTCCTATATGAAATAGGAAATTCACATTCCATTATAATCTAGCAAGAAAAAGAAAAGGCTATACAATTTCAAGTAAGTGACACGAGTGGGTGACACAACTATAGTATGTAAGGCTTAAGCAGATCTACCATTTCCAATTTCCACTCTTTGAGGAAGTTGCTTCTTCTTCTTCTTTCTTCACTGATTCTTATTTTTGGCGTGACCTTTGCATAAACTGTTTCACCAAAACATTACGAATAGGAAAGGCATGATATTGCAGTCAAACTTTCTCAAACAGTAAAATTCCAACATAGTACAGTAACACCTCCTTCACAATCAACACCATAAGGTGGAAGACAAAAGTTTCTCATAATGGGAAAAACACTTCCACACTTTAGGATCCTTCCCAGTTAGTCTCTGAAAGTGGGAAAAAGACATCCACACTTTAGGATCCTTCCCAATTCTCTAAAAGTGGTCCCCAGATGTATGGACAATGTGCAAACATAGCATGATTCAAAAACATTGAAAATATGTCAAACGGTCCATTTTTACCTATCTCATGGTCTATACATACTAAAAAAGTCAAAGCAATTAAAAGTTCAAGAAACAATCTGCCTCCATTAGAAAAAACAGTTAGAATGAAAAAAAAAAAAAAAACCGTGTGATGCTGCATTGTTACACTTTCACGAAGTCAGAGAAATTAAAAGTTCAAGAAAAACCCTCTGTGTTCCTGCATTGCTACACCTTCATATACAAGAAAAAAGAAATAATGTTCCAATGACATGGGTTACTTGTCAAACAACTCCTTGGTTTGGTGTTTTGGTTAAGGATCCCTATCCATGGGTAAAACGTTCGTAGTTCCAGTCCCCTCGGTGGTGCTACAGCATTACATCTACGTGTAGATGAAAGAAGAAAATGGGGTTCTAGTGATGTCAAACACCTTAGTTTGATGTTATGGATCCATATCCATAGGTAAAAGGTTCTGAATTCAGGAGTAATATAAGCCAATCCAATCAGTAGAAAGAGGATTGAAAAAGAAGGGACTTCCACTCTTTGAGGAAGTTGCTTCTTCTTCTTCTTTCTTCACTGATTCTTCTTTTTGGCGTGACCTTTGCATACACTGTTTCACCAAAATATTACGAATAGGAAAGGCATGAGATTGCAGTCAAACTTTCTCAAACAGTAAAATTCCAACATAGTACAGTAACACCTCCTTCACAATCAACATAGTAAGGTGGAAGACAAAAGTTTCTCATAATGGGAAAAACACTTCCACACTTTAGGATCCTTCCCGGTTAGTCTCTGAAATTGGGAAAAAGACATCCACACTTTAGGATCCTTCCCAATTCTCTGAAAGTGGTCCCCAGATGTATGGATAATGTGCAAACATAGCATGATTCAAAAACATTGAAAATATGTCAAACTGTCCATTTTTACCTGTCTCATGGTCTATACATACTAAAAAAGTCAAAGCAATTAAAAGTTCAAGAAACAATCTGCCTCCATTAGAAAAAAGAGTTAGAAGGAAAAAAAAACCATGTGATGCTACATTGTTACACTTTCATGAAGTCAGAGCAATTAAAAGTTCAAGAAAAACCCTATGTGTTCCTGCATTGCTACACCTTCATATACAAGAAAAAATAAATAATTTTCCAATGACATGGGTTACTTGTCAAACACCTCCTTGGTTTGGTGTTTTGGTTAAGGATCCGTATCCATGGGTAAAAAGTTCTGAGTTCCAATCCCCTCGATGGTGTTGCATCATTACATCTACATGTACAGGAAAAAAGAAAATGGGGTTCTAGTGATGTCAAACACCTTAGTTTGATGTTATGGATCCATATCCACAGGTAAAAGGTTCTAAATTCAGGAGTAATATAAGCCAATCCAATCAGTAGAAAGAGGATTAAAAAAGAAGGGATATCCAAAGGTAAAAGGTTCTGAATTCAGAAGTAATATAAGCCAATCCAAACAGTAGAAAAGGGATTGAAAAAGAAGGGATTGATCTATTACCCTG
The DNA here is from genome assembly GCA_000404065.3 of Pinus taeda. Taxonomy (NCBI): domain Eukaryota; kingdom Viridiplantae; phylum Streptophyta; class Pinopsida; order Pinales; family Pinaceae; genus Pinus; species Pinus taeda. The sequence continues at coordinate 30,289 of APFE030690459.1, read as the reverse complement.
AAAAGGCTTCACATAATGGTTGTTATTTGAAAAAATCTCAGCCCTCTCCTTAAACAACCCCCACATCCGAATAGAGGATTACAACCACAGTGCAATTCCTTAACAACTGGACATCAATGTGTCAACTACAAAAGGAATGTTTCTGAGTGAGTGATCAAGAGGTAAAGGAAACAGTCTTTGGCTTGTCTGCTTAGTGTCCAAGTCGGCACAACAAAGAAAGAATCATATTAATCTCCACTGTTGAACAATGTTGCAAAGGAATTTCTAAGAATTCTCTAATATAAAAACCAATAAGGGTGAGAAAAGCTAACAGTGTTATAGAACAGACATATATGAGATTCCTTTTTGACTGTGAGTAAAACTGCTACAAGACACAAATATCAACCTTACTCATCAATCACATAGGACATTTTCAATGCTGCAACCTAGAAAAATTGCAAACAAGTTGAATGTCAGAATGTGGTCTAGCAGCAAGTTTAAGCGGTTGGAGAAGTGATGACCCAAATTTAAATTCGGTCAGCACATTCTCCATGTTGGCACTGTTGTTTACGCATATAAGAAGCCAGATGCAAGTCCTCGAGGACTTTTATAGAACAGACAATTCTCAGTTGCAACTCCTAGACAAAGGTAACCTTGATTGTAAAGCAGATGTTGCATGGAGATTCATACTCTCTTCCGTCCAAAAATTGGGACATTTGATGTTAAATGCCCAAAAATATCAACAAACAGCGTTTCAAACACCATAAGCACACAATTTGAGAAATTCCCTATTCCTATAGTCTGATTCTTCTAAGTTTTTGGTCAATTTTGCTCAAAATTCGGTAGATATTTGTTACAATTACATATTTCAGTTGTGTAACATGCATAATGCAAGTGTTCCAAGATTGTCTCAAGTGTTCAACCCATTTATGGAATCAATAATATATTTCAAACAAACGAAGATGGAAATCTCACTCATAATTGTATCGCTAGAATCCAACCATAAAAGCTAAAATATTTGATGCTTTCATTTGGAGTTGATTACTCATTTAGATTTATTATGACCATAATCTAATGTGAGTGTCAAATGTGTAGGATGGAGAAAGTAGACGTTATGTGTATTCGCAGCAGAGCCAAAATTCAGGGAACTGTAATTTGTGTGGGTGGAGCAATGGCTATGAGTTTCCTTCAAGGTCCTACTCTAGCCCAACTCTGGCCTATGTGGGGACAATCAACATTAGTTTCCAACACTAATATAGTACACCTAGTGGAAACCATTCTACACGAGGGAGATTCACGCAACCAGATTAGAGGGTGTATTTACCTTATCTCAGCAGTGATAATGTTATCCACTACCATGATATTGCAGGTCTCCCTACCACCTTGCATATTAAATTGATACCTAATTATAAACCTTTTCTGTATTTAGAAGTTTCAGAGCTCCCCACCCAATCAAATGTATGATTATAATTTCATGTACAGGTTGAGACATTGAAGAAGTTTCCAGCGACACTATCCCTTACATCAATTACTGCCATTCTAGCCTCCATCCAAAATGCTCTCCTAATAGCCATTCTTGACAGAGGCATCATTCCAACATCATGGATACTGGATAGGGCTGGGATTTTGATTGTGGTCGCTGCAGTAAGTCTACATACATGAATGATGTTCTTCCTCAATTTTCCCAGCCATGAGTAACTTAAATTTTTGTTAGGTGGTTAAGCTGATTGGTGGAAGATTAATTCAATTTGGCAGGGAATCATATTCAATGCAATGGCATTTCCTTTACATTAATGGTGTTTGCAGAAATGAGGGCCAGTATTCGTTACAGTATTCAGCCCAGTGTCTACCGTGTGCTCAGCAATTTTATCATCTATAGTTCTGGGAGACACGCTGCGTCTGGGAAGGTGTCTGTCATTCTGCCTACAGATTTACAAAATTAATTAACTGAAATGCTTGATTTTCCTATGCTGGAACAGTTTGATGGGCGTGATTCTTATATTCATTGGTCTCTACCTTTTTCTGTGGGGCAAAAGCCAAGATGATGCTTCCCAGATCAAAATATCTTCTGACGAAGAAGCAGATATAGCCATAGCAACAGAAGGAGAAGAAAATCAGCACCCACCTCCTACTTCTGAAGTAGTGGATGTGAAAACACCTTTACTACACTAACATTCTTGACATTTTGTTGAAAAAATGCAATGTTTGTAATAAACACTTAGTCATTAACACAGTAGAATTGCTTCTGAAGTAGTGGATGTGAAAACACCTTTACTACACTAACATTCTTGACATTTTGTTGAAAAATTGCAATTTTTGTAATAAACACTTAGTCATTAACACAATAGAATCGTTGAGAATTCCAACACTATAACACTATTATGTATTATTCTCAGCTGTTCAATGCTAACAAGATTCACAGGTAATGTGGCTAGCTGACAAATTAGACAAAAACTAATTGCATAGTTTGAAAAGAAAACAGTACATATAAACTATGAAAATGTACATTCTGAAATCTTCTTGAATCCTTACATTATCATTTGTATAATGTATAGTCAGTGAATGCTCACAACTCACCAGCTGCTGGTAAGTGGGAATTTGTAAAGAATTAACTACATTCTGAAATCTTTTTAATATTATCATTTGAATCATTTATGATGAATGTTGCTCACCACTTTATTAGGGTTCTACATGGATTAATTTCGACAAAGAGTTGGTTGCACCGATTTTGAATGGCGCTAGCAGGATCCTTTTCCACGAGCTGTATCCTCAAAATTTTGATTAATTTGATCTTTCACATAGAAGGTATGAATAAAATAGCGTGTTCTAAGAAACATTCGACAAAATAGTTCACCTGAAGGTGCTTGGCTCTACTGTAAGGGGTGTCTCCAATCAGGACCTTGTACAGAGCATGAAAAGGATCAGTTTTCTCCTGTGTTTTCAGGAAGTCGATTGGCTTTGCCTAAGCAGAAGCAGGGAACACGTTGTCCTGCTCATAGCATCGGCTAACGCGAGGGTTTCTGGAAGAAAACGGAGAAGAGTCGGCTTTGATTGTCATTTTCTTTGGTTTTATAGTCTATTTCACCGAAATGTGCAAAAAGGTTCCTGTGCCAGGAGTTCTATGCATAGTAAACGCCTGTTTTCCTAAACAATTTTGGCATCAGTAGTCGGCCATTAGAAATTAAGCACCTTATGCTCTGCTTTTCCAGACTAGAGAACATAAATTCTGAACTAAAATTCATGAAACTGTCTGAAATCTGTAACACCAAATAATATGAACTTAAACGCGTTCAGATTAGGGAATTTAAGGAATCTCCTAGAGTCTTCAGCTCAGAAAAATTCAGTGGATAAGCACAAATTTCGAAAAATACCTGTGGTCATTTGGCTTCAAATTAAATTGAGACCTTTTGGAAATCTAGATCGGAGACAGATTCAACAATGAATTTGTAACCATTAGACCAGTGCGCAAACCGTTTCAGCAACTAATTTTCAAAGACAGATTTAGCAACGAATTCGTAACCATTAGACCAGTGTGCAAACCGTTTCAGCTTCTAATCTAATGGCTGAAACCTTTGCAATCGTCTAACATATAATCCTATGGCGTATAAAGATGACAGGTAGTCAGAGAGGGGAGTTTATTTCTGAGGGAAACGCCTTACGGCATAACTAGTAATCAATGTTTTTTCTTGCTATTTGCCAGCAAGTTTTGGGACAATGATCCATTCATTTCTTTGTTTGGAGAAAAGTTAACTAGTAATTGATGTTTTTGCTTGCTATTGGCCAGCAAGTTTTGGGACAATGATCCATACATTTCTTTGTTTGGAGAAAAATTAACTAGTAATTGATGTTTTTTCTTGCTATTTGCCAGCAAGTTTTGGGACAATGATCCATACATTTCTTTGTTTGGAGAAAATTTGAAAGAAATATTGTTCTGTTCTTCTGAGAAAATTTGAAAGAAATATTATTCTGATCTTCTGACATGGCTTTCACCAATCACTTTTAATTCTCTGAATTTTGGAAGTTTTCAACATTAGCATAAATGTATCTTAACCCTAAATTAAGTAAGCACCGATAGGAATTAAAAATTGAAGGTGCAAACAATGAGATCGCAATGCTTTTATGATATTTTGAGACAAGTAACATATGAAGGTTAAGATAGATTTAAGTTTATCCAACTTGTTCAGCTTTGTGCATGAATCTTTATCTAAAAGCTCCACAACGATAGGACCCATCTTTTCTGGGGGATCCATTTGTTACAAGTCCTGTCAGGGTTCCCCTAAATATCACAATCTTGGTTAATATATAGACTGTTGCAAGGAATACTGAGATGTATTCTTTGTAAATTACTTCCTTTCAATGATGAATCCACTTTTATTTTCCACTTAAATGCTTGACTCTGTTTTAGCCTAAATCATATCAAAACCAGCAAGGAGAATATGGATTTCACTTGACGTTGGCACTGAAATCCGTCAGTGACAAGGATGAAATTGCAGAGATGACTGTTAGTGACTTTGATGTCATTGTTTCAGTCACAGATGATGCATAAGCAGTTAATTTCATAAAGTATTCTGCAGTGACAAATGCATGAAGAAGCCAGAGTAAGCTGAGCCTTTCCTTTATCATTCATTCTCACATTTTAGTAGCTTTCACATTCCTGCCAAAGGGCAGGGGAAATCTTTCCGGAGGTTACCCAACTTATTGTTGGTATTAACAAGAGATTTATTAGATTGAGATAATGGTTCAGAAAGTATTTGCAACGTTAAGAAATTTGTATATTACTGCTCTTGATAGCAAATCCAAAAGAAAAATAATACGACTACATAAAGGAGAAAATCATTGCCAACCATTTTATTTCTCTGCAGTTTGAGCTGTCTAGTTATGATTACATTAGACATGGTCATTTCACACTGCCTGTTATTAGGAGGTATTTTTAGTGGAATATGGGCAATTAAGATTAGAGTTTTGTACTACAATAATGGGTAAAGAAGTCAACTAATTCCGACTAATAATGGTGCGTTCTTCTTCTAAGGATGACTACTTTGAAGCCTACCACCCAATTATTATATAAAATTTGAGTATAACAACAGAAAAGTTTGACACTCAGGAATCTACATAAAACCTAAAGTGACTAGCATGAAAAGAAAATTCCAGGCCTGCTCCTTACTAAATTTAGATTTTCTAGTTAGCTTTTTGGCTTATCAATTATTGAAATTTTATAAAAAGAAGACATACTCTAATTTGACAAGCAATCGAACATTCTGGTGTAAACTATAGGAACTTTTTGTTCGAAAGATGCCTAGCCTGTAGATGTTAGAACTTGCCTATAAATGAAATGAAGATCCAACTTGACTTTCAATAAGGCTATCCACTATCTGCTAGAGAAAGGTGCGCTATTTACGAGGGTCGGATAGAGAGAAAGCCTCGCCCTGCAACGATTCCATGATTTCAAACACCGAGTAAATTGCAAGACGCTTTTCCTAAAACAACATCTAGCTAAGGACAGTATGAAGAGGAGCCTCATTGTCCTATTGCAATTCGTCTACATATTTGCAAAAGATAGGACTAAGCACCGCAGAGAGATGTATGTAAGGCCGCGTGGTAAAGGCTCCTTCAATTCGACTGTCTTGCAGCCGTATTCTTCATCTGCTGTCAAAATCTTGGGGCAGAAATAACTTGGAGCGTCTGGAACACCCATTTTAATTGTCATAACTGGAAGAATTCAGGAATACCCATTATGAGACACGTCTGGTCATTAACCCTTCGACCATGGTGCTCTCCTCCTCCTTCTCCTCTGATCCAGCTATGGAGTTCCCTTCAATTTCGCCTGTACGGAAGAATGGAAAATGAGAATTGGTTGTTCCCTTCCTGGTTAAGCTAAAGGTCGAATAATGGAAAATGAGAATGGACCAGTGCGCAAACCGTTTCAACTTCTAATCTAATAGTTGAAACCTTTGCAATCATCTAACATATAATCCTATGGCGTATAAAGATGATAGGTAGGCAGAGAGGGGAGTTGATTTTAGAGGGAAACGCCTTACGACGTAAATATAATTTTAGATAAGTTTCGTCCTCTGATATTACTTTGGAAGTATAAGGGTCATTCTAAGAAATGATATTACTTTGAAAGTATGAGGGTCATTCCCAGAAACAAAGGGGGAAATCTCGATACTATGTGAAGATTTCCTTGTGCGGAACTTTCACTGTGCTGAGGAAGTTTTTTCTACGTAGTGAAAGCTTTGTACAATGAAACATAATAATTGTTTATTTTTTCAACTCCCCCCTCCCCTATGTAAATGGCCTACAACTATTTCTGACATCATTGGGCAGAGCATTAACATCAGAGCACTCACCGATGAAAGAACCACTAACATTTTTAATGAGTTGTTAGGCATTGAAAAACATTGAAAATAAAACACCATCCTCTAGGGGAATTGCATCTCATCAGAGGTCGCCAATCCAATTGAAAATTAGAAATAATATTTCCAAAAAACTAGAAAATTATTTTTAAATTTACAGAAAAATATAAATATTCAACATTTTCCTGAAATATTGGTTAAAATTACAAAAAAAATATCCAAATAATACAGATTCAACACACTTTGACTGCAAGGCCAATGCTATAATCCCTAGCTAGAAAAAGACTGATAATTATTATATGCATTCCATTTGGAATTATCAAAATTATAAAAAATAAATTAAAATATTCATATTAAAAAATTTTGGATCTTCATTACCTTGTTGGTTTCTTTTGAAAATAGTAAGTTGTAGGCTTTTTTTAAGAATGAACAATAACATTTAGATTAGAAAAAGAATTAACATGTAGGGATCATAAATATTCCATCAAAGTAAGTTTTGGTAGGGATCATAAATCTTCAACCAAAGTAAGTTTTTCCTAGAGTGACAATATCATATTATGTTGAAAGGTCATACATGGAATTTAGATATAGAGCTTATTAGAGTGACAATAGCATATTATGTTGAAAAGGTCATACATGGAATTTAGATATAGAGCTAAGATGAGACAAAATTACATGTTATTAAAATAGAATAGTAATCTTCATTGTTCACTCTCAACTTAGTGAGACATTGAGTCAATGGATTCAATAGTAATCATAAGAGTTTTATTGGGGAATTGAATCACACTCTACAAATACTAAGCTAGATTGGGAACTTTTGATTGATCTTTCCTTATGAGGAGAAATAATTCACATAATTAAGATTACAAAAATTAATACCAATTTAATTACATTATAAATTAATACCTTTTTTTGCAAAAAAAATATTATTATGGTTAGAAAAGAAAATTTCATTTTTTCGATACATGTCATGCATGTATTCATTTGATGGTTTGTAATACTATTGAAATAAGAGGTGCCGATAGTGCTGATGATTACAAATCTGATTTGCAAAAAAAGATAATGTCAGCTAAAAAGAGTGTTGAATATGACATCATATATTCTGCTTCTAATATAGTTACAAAATATAAAAAATGGGTTTTGGAGGTAGCCCCTTTGACTATTCTATAGTTGAGAATATTAAATTAAAAGGAGATCTAGAAAACCAAAAACAATTGTTCTGAGTTCCTAATATGTGTTATCATCCTTAAAGAAGGGCATGTGATAGAACTTGTAGGTCTCGCCTTCAAGTTTCTCTATTATTTCCCATGTCCCTCAAGTCAACGGAATACCCTCTTTAGAGAGGTGTTTGTAGTTTTGTTGTGTTCCCTGTAAATATGAGAGATGGAGAATGATGAGAATGTTTATTTTAGGTGGGTAATTTCATATAACAATGGATGAAGCCCGAGGTTATAACATTTTTTCAATTCTTTTGTCCATTTTATGATGATCTGGGAGTCCCCAAAAAATTGTAGAGATGTGATGTTCTGTTCATGAGCAAAAACTAGTAAAAGATTTAGGGCCATGAGTTTAACATAGTTGTTTGTTTGTTTGTTCCATCAAAAGTATGCAACATGGGTACTCATAGGATAAGGAATTAAATTGTGCATCTAATGAGTTCTCCCACTCAAAATTTGAGTAAACGCATAGGGAGATAAGTTGAAAATATGAGTAGGAAAAGTATTTTTTTCTTTTTTACCTCTAAAATTTGATGATGTAATCTAGTATTATTTTATTATTTTCACTATTATTTTAATAATCTTCCTTAGGAGACCCATTTTAGACCTCAAAATTTCCTAATGATGATCAGATTCATTTTCCCTTACAGGATTCTCATCCTGATTCCATGGCATTAACTGTTTTTTTTCAAGGATTTCAGGGATTTCAAGAGGATGTTTTCAAATTCTATGATCTAATCCATGATTGCCTCGAAGCATCCTACTTAGCAAGCCCCTTTGCTAATAACAATCTATGATCTTTTCTTTTTCTTGTGAAAGAGGACAAATCATGTGTAGATGCACTCAAAAGAAGCTTTCAAGGTTTGTTTGATTATATCGAAAAGGTAAGGTGGTAGGTCGGTTAAGGTTGATGGTTTTGGCACATATTTCTATGTCTAGCAAAGATCTTCTATTTTCTGAGCTAGCTATTCAAGTTCTTATCTTTTCCTTTGCAATATGTTTTATATTGGTTTTAATCAATTGTATCTTTGTGTATGTACGCTAGGAGTAGTTACAGTGGCTACATTACAAATTTCATTACACTTAGCTATGACCTTCTAGTTGGTTAGGTTAGGAGTATGTTTAGATGTATCCTTATTTCCCTTGCATATTCATCCTACACTTGCCCCCCATCTAGTCTTTGCATTTGTTTTATTTTTCTTATTTTGTTTCACATGTTTCTTTCTAGTTCTTTGTCATGTATTTTCATTCATGTTTGTTTAATAAGGCTCTACATGAAAGTGTTCCTTTTGGCTCAAAAGACAATGTGGCAAAATATGAAAAGGAAATTGTGATGATGAACAATGCTTGGCTAATCTATCATCATCTTCTTTGTTTTGGGTTTATATATATTTAAAGTCAATAATGTTTGAATGGAAAATATGATTCATTCCAGATAGAAAACATTTGGTCAAACTAGGGAGCTCATATCTTTATTAGGATCTTCATTCTGGACTCGGCCTTGTATTGGATGGTGTTTTGACTTGTCAACTCAATCGAGTACAGAAGGGAAAGGAGAAAAAATTTAAACGAGCATATTAACTTCAGTTATCATTCAAATCCCTTAAATAAGGAACCAAATTCTCTTACAATTAAATAAGTCGGGATCCCTCTTCCACTGTCAAAATAATAAGTGCCCTTGCACATTATATTAGTAAATAAATAAAGAGGTGAAGAAGAGAAAGACTTCCTGCATAAAGAGGTGAAGCAAGCAACTTCGTTGGGGTATTGAACAAGTCTACTGGCAACAAAGAAATGCTTGTGTTTCCTTGAGGTGACTTTGTAAGGGTTTTGAAAAGGCCCGATGGAAGTGAAGCGACACTAGGGAATGTGCTTAATTCTGATTATCAAAATCCTGGTATACTTATTATCATTCTCCCCTATTGAAACAATTGAGGTGTGACTAGTATTATGTTGATGTGTTTGAAGCTAAGAAAGGAAAAAAAGAGATTGTATCTTTAACCAGGATAGGTGGTAAAGTTTGGGCAACCCATATGCCAAATCAATACTTCCTAATAGACTAATACCTCACACTTAAGGATAAAACCTTAACAAAGAAGTTGGAGTTCTACTAGTATGTCGCCAAGTGTTGTAACTACGAAAAAAAACCCTCCAAAATTTTTCCTACATTTGAATTTTGGAGCCTACTTGTGATCCTATGATATTCCATTCCTTGATTTCTCATAGTCCCTTCATGTTCTGTTGTTGTTTCTTAACTATCAGAGTGACTTGCTTACACACGCTTAGCTTTTGATGCATTCAAAAACACTCTTCATTAAAGCAAGCCTAGCAGTCTATGTGTATCTTTGAGGGCATTGATTATGAAATCATTGGAGATAGGCACTACACAATCCTTGTTGACAACTAGTGCACAATTCCAAGATTGATAGTTCCCTCAATGTTGGTTGCAATTGTATAATCTCTTGGGTGAGTTTTCTCAACTGTCTCTTTTGCGCGCTTTGGTCTTTATAAGTGTCACTTTTATGTTGGTGATTGTTGTTTTTGCTTTCTTTCACTTCTACAAGTGACACTTTTGTGTTCTCTTCGCTATAGCATGTGTCACTTTCACTTTCTTTAGCTTTTGCAAGTGTTATTTTCACTTTTTCTTACTCTCACTTTTTGGTAAGGGAAGTGTCACACCTAGTAAAAGGGAGTCATTTGTACGTTCTTAAAGTGTAGTTCTTATGCATTCTCTTGCACTATTGTGTTCTATCGATCATACATACATGCATTAGACACATTCCCCAAGTCTTGCACACCATTTCGCTAGTGTCGTCACTTGTGTCACAAAGTGTATCTTAAGTGTTGCACTTGGAGGTAAATGTTGTTCTATTATCGTTTCGATGGGGACATGTTGATTTTGGGTGGTAAATGCTTCCTTGTCAAGTGGTTGAGCGTCTATAAGTTTGTTATCATGTTTAATTCTTGTTATGGTTCCATCTATCACTTCTTGAATCCCACACTGAGTCATTTTCTGCAATTGATCCTTCTCTGGTCAACCTCTTTGCAAAATTCCTCCCTAAACTACGCATTCCGTAGTCTTAGCCCATAGTAAGCCTATTTCACCTCTTGGAATTGCACAATGTGTTGTCATTGCCTCCAAGGACTGTGCATTGTGAAGTCACAGTTCTCAAGAACTACCTCCTGCTCTATAAAACTATGTAGTCTTACCTCTCATTCAGTCTTTCACTCTGCATTGCGCAATTTCAGTCATCAGTTTGACTCTCTATCTCTCTAAGCTATTTAGCTGCGCAATCTAGTGGCTCACTATCTCCCTGCAAATATGCATTTCATAGTCAAAGTGCAAGCCATCCCTGTTTTCTTGTTTGACTTACTCATTGATGCAATCTTTAGTCATTGGCTTCCCTACATTTTGCATTTCACAGTCACAGTAAGAAAGTATTCATCACTATCTCATTGAGTCACCCAACTGCATAGTCATTGTGCCTCCTTGTTATTCCTTCTCTAACCCTCATATATTGTGCATTGCGCAACCACAGTCACAAGCACCTCACTCTTTCCTCTTGGGACTGTGCACTACACAATTCCTAAGCCTCCTCCTCAGCCCAGTACCTTGTTTTGGATCAGTCAATTCATTACATGAAGAATCAAATAGATTATGATTTTTCTGGATTGATGTCATCTTGTCATGAGTGGATTCCATTTGCAAGTTCTGTATCTTGATATGACAGGATGATGTTGAATGAGGATGCAAAGGAGATCATATAAGAAGACACTTATGAAGAAGTCATCAAGCAAGAATATTAAGAGACATTAGATCATGACAATAGATTGAAGATTAGGATCATATGGAAGTCTCCATATAAATAAACGTCTTGGAGGATGAAGATGAATCACATGTAAGATCAGTCATGAAGATATCAGGGAAGCAACAAGAAGATGAGCTTGGCTTGGACATATCATCATGAAGAACCAAGTCATACTTTTACAAGTCATGACTTGTACAAGTGCCATCACAATTTCATATATGTCAATGGGTCTTACCACATGATGTGGAGTGTAATTATGTATTTCCAAAAAAGACAAAATCTAAATGTGTGGAAGTACAAGAGTCGCATGTGGAATATGAAAAGTCACATGCACATTAAATATTTGCTATGAAAAGTCCAAGTGTCTTGTAGAAGTTCAAGAGTCACTTGGAAGTCCAATAGTCATGAGGGAAGCTCAAGAGTCACTTGGAAGTCCAATAGTCATGAGGGAAGCTCAAGAGTCACTTGGAAGTCCAATAGTCATGAGGGAAGCTCAAGAGTCCTAAGGATATGAAAAGTCATTCCTCTTGTTATAAATACACCCTCATAACTCAAGAAAAGGGATTTTGGTAGTTAGAGACTTTGGAGAGCTAGCCTTGGCTTCTCTATTTTGGCATAGGAGAGAAGATCATTATTTGGAGAAGTAAGAAGTGACTTAATGTTTCACTATTGGAGTTAGTGTCTCACCATTGTAACTATGTACTTGGATATTTCACCTAATGATCAAAACCTCTCTAAGCCAACACATTTTCATGCATGTATCGTGAGTATTGTAAGACTATTCTTTGGATGTTTATGATATGTGTTATGTTCATATGTGTTAGATAAATTAAACTATTTCATTGGCTTTGTTGCTTATCTTATTGAATGTGTGTTGTATTTGATTTAATTATCATTGTGTCTATGTGAACTACTTTGCTAGATAAATAACAAATATTTTATTGCTCTCATGTGCCTGTCTTAGGATAATATTATTACTTTTCTTCTAGAGACTTAATCTTACTTCCCTCTCGTGAAAGTCTCCTTTTACACATTGCAATTGGTGCTTCACAATGTCAAATTACTTGTTGATTTCAAAGGTTATGTGAATACTCTCTTATGTTATTTATTACAGCCAAGGAAAACCTTAGAGTTATGGTAGTTGGGCCGATACTCCGAATGGGCTCCTGCTCCAAATGGTGGGAGGTCTAATTGGGAATTCACATCAGTGTGACCCCCTTAGTTGATGGATTTCCAGCACCATCAACACTTCCATCAGGTGTTCATTGTCTTTTGGATCTACAAAGATTGGGAAGAAAATGGCTAGTTTTACCACCTTTGCTATGGAAGCCCTTTGGGGTTCTTTGAATAAAGTACTTAAATGATTAGTTCCCAGAGAAGCAAGGTTCTCAAAAGAGGGAACATAATTCCCCTATGGGTCCCTTAGCTTCCAAATTGTATTGCTCATTTTCCTCCCTTTGGTGAAGTTTTGAAAAAAATTTGGTGTTCTCATCACTAGCCTCTAACCATATGGCATGAATTTTAAGTATCCATGGAGCTTCAATGTCAACCAAGAGTCTTTTCTTCCTCCATTATAATCAAGATAGATTTTCCCTTTATTCCTATGATTCATAGACTTTAGCTAGAGCTTTTGATATTACCTTTATCTCAACTTCTACTTCTCAATGTTCTTGAGAGTCCCTATTCCTTTTTTCGATCAACCATTTTATGGTGGCCTCCTTCACTAATTTAAGATTATATGAAAAATGTCCTCCTTCTGAAGAATTCAACAAGGGGACCTTCAGGTGGCTTTCAATAGCACAATGAAACTATCGTCGGTGAGCCAGGAAGATTTGAATTTGAAAGGTCTGGGAGAGTTTTGTTCCAAAGCTCTTAGTTCCAAGATTATCGGGGAGTGATCCAAGCCTCCACCGTCCCCAATCCATTGCCTTATCATAGGCAAACTTTCAAACAAATGCTTAGCCATAAAGAAATGATCAATACACTTTTTAATTCAGTCATCCCTCATTCTTTTGTTTCACCAAGCGGGTCTAAGCTTGATTAGGTCAACATCAATGAGATTATGATTCCTTAGAAATATGGAGAAGTATTCTGAATTTAGGTCAACCTATGCTCTGGGTCCCCAACTCTCTGCTTCGCCCATTGAGAAATATAGGTCCCCTCCAATGATAATATTGTCCTCAAACATACAGGATTTCAAAGAAAGGGAATCCCAAAAAGGGATTTTATTCTGAGGAGGCCCATAAATATTGGGGATTAGAAAATCTAGGTCAAGCTCCACAAAGTTGAATTTTGGGCCAATGAATGAGTCCTTCCCCCACAAATTGAGGGATTTTATGAAGCGGGGGTTCCACCTTATCGCTTGGCCACTCGCATGTCCATGTGGGTATGTATCAATCAATTTCCATCCAGGGAGAATTCTTTCTAGCGTGCTAGTGACTAGATCTCCTGCTCCCAAGGGTTCTTGAAGAAGAATGATGACATCTCCCTCGATTTGAACTAGACATTAAAGAGCTTGATGTTTTTGAGGGTTGGTTAGGTCCATGTAGTTGGGGTAGAGAAATATCAATGGAAATCCCCTTTGAGGGCATTCACTACTCTAAGCACCCCATCAATTGAGAGTTGACACCCTGATGCCATGTCGGGCAGGGCTTTGTTCTAATTCAGTGCTTATTTTGACTATCAACTTCTACCTTTATTAGATGAGATATCATAGGGAGTTATGGCCTAGGACTCCCGAAGGAAATGAGGGATTATGCAAACAAGGGTGGAAAAAATAATGAGGTTTAGATGACTCCGATAGGGAGGAGGAATCTTCAAGTATGAGTGGGGCCAAAAGAGGAAAGGAGAAGTCAACATACCCTAGAACTGGGTGGTTTACATAAGGTCCAACATATGTCATAACCGTAGTAGAATCTGAGCCTAATGAAGTAACCCTTGAAAAATTGAAGAATTACCAAAAATAATAGGAGGCAAGGGAGGAGGTAGAGTACCAGAAGGTGGTGTTCGTCCTAAAGGATAGGTGGCTATGTCCTATCCTGGATAATAATTCACAAACATGGAATGTTGCATTTGCGTAATTGGTTGTGACATTGGTCCCGAACGTGAAGACGAGGGGGATACCATCATTGCATCCATGGAATCTATTACTCGGTCTTCAACTATAGGGGTTGTTTATCCTTGATGTTTTGTCTAAACTTTCTCAAATCATTGTCTGCTTTTAAAGGGTAGCCTACATTGATGAACATTGCTTCCACGCTTATGAGAGCATTGACATTTGAAAGGAATTCCTTCATAGTTTATAGTTTGTGTATATTTTACCCCTTTATACATTATCTTAGTCTCTCTACATAATCCCTCTTGAATTTCCAGCAGCATAAGAACTCTAGTCACATTTAGTTATTTGGTTTGTAGAAATGACATGTCTACTTCTAGGAGCTCACCCAGGTTTGAGCCAATTGCAGATAAAGCACTCTTTATCCAGAATATCATTGGTAAACCTAACATGTAGATCCATATTGATATTTTTTCCATTTGCTCCTTATTAAGATTGAAGATAGGATTTCACCTTTTGAGTAGTAGAGGGGCAGATTCTATATGCTAGGGTTTCTTGAGAGCCCATGAGGCCTCCTCCTTGTCCACAAAAATCAAAGAAAACCATCCTTTGACTAGTGAGTGAACTTCAGGAAACTATTTAATGTAGTTCCACCATTCACTTTTGACCCACTCTTATAGAGTAGACTAGTTGAACTGCCTTCCCCTAGCACAACCTACTAGGGAATCCTCCAACATGTGGAGGAATTAGTGTATTTTGGCCCTCCCTAAGCACCATTGACTTTTTTCCTTTAATCTCTTTGACTGGGGGATTTCTTCTGGATTCACCTATAGTCTTAGTTGGAGTGATTAGAGAAGGGTTCGAGAGAGGAGGGTCGGATCCCTGATCATATCTTAATGGCTTCTGTAGTAGGGAGAACAAGATCCCTAGAAGGCGAGGGGAAGAAAAAAGGGGATGAGCGAGGCAGGAGGAAGGGTTCCAAAAAATGCAAAGGGTTGATAAATCCTATATAGGAAGGGCTCCACTCACCAAGTTAGCAAAAAGTCAACAGGATTGGAGGCTCTAGGAATTAATGGAACCTTAAATATGAGGAAGATGAAAAGAGTGGGTGGGGGGGATATTTGCAAACAAAGATAGGGGAGGGACACCAGAGGTGATATCCACGTGCGAGAGTAGGGGTCTGGGGATGCTGGTGGATGAGAAGAGGGATATCAAAGGTGGGTGGTTAGGGAAGCTGATATACAATCATTCTTTAGAGTGTGACCATATGTGGGGGAAATTTACATAGCTTAGATAACAAGTTAGATCTGCAAAGTGATCGCCAGTTAAATGGACATTTAGTTGAGATAAATTATGGGAAAGTGTTACAGGATCATCTAAATATGAGGAGGGGTTCTTCTAGACTTACAAGGGGAAGATCCAGAAGCTAGATTTGTGACCTAATCAATTACAGAGTTGGCGTTGCCTGAGGTAAATCACGATCCAATGATAATAACCACCTCTTCAGTTGAGTCTATTCCCCTTCCTTATTAACTATCCATCTCACTCCCATAGAAGGTAAAATGCACCTTCATTCGATCCATGTCTTCAAAAACATTAGGGGTTTTCTTCATGTTTCTGAGGATTGAGAGGTAATGAAGTAAAAATGGAAATACCTTTAAGGGGGTCCTTACAATATTCTACTAAAATTTCCTCCATGGGTAAAAAGACCTACCTTTGACATTATCATGCAATGGTAACTCGAGTACCCTTAGCCATTACGAAAAAACATGGATGTAGTTACCCTCACAAAGCGTTGGGAGAGTCGTGATCACATTCATGCACTGAAAAATAAAATAAAATATGGAAACATTACCATGCACAGGAGGTTTATAGCTTAACCTAAGTTGTCTTTGGAGAAAGAAAAAGCATGATTGGCAGAGGGGATTGCGTGGAGTTGTGGGGACCTCTAATGTAGATATCCTGTCAGATAGGATCAGAGGAGAGTGTAGTAGGTATTGTAGCTACCTACAAGCCCTCCTAAATCCCTCGATCCTTCGATGCCCCCACCTGGAGCCACTTCCTCCATCATTCCATCCAGATTATAAATTAATACTTATTCTCAAATAGGTAACAATTTAGATTGGACATTATTATAAACATAAATACATAATATCTTCACCTCTACATGGTACTTATTATTAATGGGATAAGTATAATTAATAGCAATAAATCTTCATCATTATTAAATGGTTTTTGGAGACATCACATGCTTAGATGAAGGTAGTATCATTCCTTTTAGGAAGTGACAAATCATGAATGCATTTTTCAAACATTTTTAATTTACTTCATTAGTAAAGGGTTTTGGGAAGCATCACATGTTTAGGTAAAAGTGGTATCATTGGTTTTATTAGGTGGCCAATCATGGATTCATTTTTCAAGCATGTTGATCTACTTCATAAGAATTTTTATATAGGTATTGGGAAATATTAATTGATTTGCAAATTGTCATTGATATTCCACTAGACAGTTTGTCACAACCGATCTGATAATATTATATTAAAAATATGAGATTCTACACGATTACAGTTTTATTTAATTTCGAGATCTGTAGATTTTACTGTAATTTAGTGCATGCATGCAAATATAAATTATACAAAAAAGTAGAGAACAAATAAAACAAGCTCACACACACATAAGACACAATATATGCTCTCTGGGAAACCCTTTCAGGAGAAAACCTAGCTGGAAGGTGAAGCTGCTTTACTCTCTTTCTCTGTTTGGAAATATGGTTGTTGCAGATACAAAAAAGTAATGTCTCTAGCTCGTGGGCTACTACAATGCACAAATCCTCTCTGTGTGCTCTACCTCGCTATCTTTGCTCAACCATGGAACAAAATGTTCTTGAAAGAATGGACCGCCTCTACCTCTTAGTGGCTCCGTTATAACACAGATCGATAACCTACTAGTGGTTAAGTTTGACTACATCAACTCTTAACTAGAGTTACAAAATAGACTCTTCTAGAGTCTTCTACATCACAAACACGTGGCTAGCCCCTTTTCCATGAATAATGGGGGCTGACGCAACATCCTTCCAAACTATAGGTGTGAAAAAAGAAAGGTCAACTTCTGAGTGACATAATTTTTGCATACGGACTACAATTGACGCAATTCTTACACCGTTGGAAAGATTTCTGTGTGTAGAATAGCATGGAAAGTTGTGGCACTTTAGCGAAAAGAATTTACCCCAAAAAAATGTTATTTGATGCCTCAAAACATTCCCTGAAAATTTCAGACCTCGTTTTGCCAAACTGGGTCCCGCCAGTAAAAACGATCCCGTGAGCTTATTCCTCCTCTTTTTCCACTCCAAATGCATCGGGATGGATGAAAAACAATATAATGATCCAATTCAGAACATTAACCTTAACATATGATTCATAACATTTTGTACTTTGTAGACATTTTTATATAAGTATTGGAAATCTTTAACTTTATTATATGGTAATACAACATTTTTTATTAATTATTAAATTTGTGTTTTTGAAAATAAGATTTTCATTTTCATTATCCCCATTTTCCATGGTATTCCTTGCATATGGGGAATGATGCCTATAAAATCTATTAGTGTTTCCTTATTAGTCCCTACTGCGTGTAGCAGAGGACTATAACAATCAAGTTTAAGTCTTCACATTAAATCGTTCACATTATGACCTAAAGTTTGTCAATGAAATATGATTCATCAACCTATCAAATAGAAGCATTCATTTTTATGGCCAATAAGAATATTTATCATCTTATTTGCCCTCTTCCCAAGACTAGAATGCATATAGTGAGTAGTCCGACTCTTGCTATTGCTCTACGCCATTGATGGATAAATAGAAGTTTGGTTCGAGTTGTTATGGCTCTCTGGTCTCTAGGGTTTAGTCGAGTATATACATTGTTAATAAGTGACTCAACTCACACAACTATCTCATTACTGCTATACTTCGTCAAATCTTGATTAGAAGGCTTAAAAGGTGTTTGTGAAAAAGCGTAAGTCACATGCTCAACTGTTATTACTTATAAAATTATAACTAATACGTATTGATCCACAAGAGTAGCTAGTAAGCTACTTAGTCTCTAAATACCTTGGGTAGTGTTGGTCTATAGTCGCTATATGTGTGGTAAGTCAGGCTCTATATGTAAACTCTCTATCATGAGTTTCTATGACGTTTACAAATAATGAGAAGTATCAGTAGGCTCTTAAGCAAAATAATCTGGTTTTTAATAAGGGTACTAATCTAGTGAATAACCCATATAACAACTTGCGTTCCTATTCTCACAATTTTTTCTTTTGCCGTGAAGGCCTACTCAAAGGCAAGGACTTGCTGCCCCACAACCCTCGTTTTAATGTTCAAATGGTTTAGAGAAGTTCTCTATTGGTTTTCCTTTTTCATGTTAATGTTCTATACATAAATTAAGAGTAGAACTTCTATTAAATATTACCATTGTTTTATTTATATTTCTTGTATTTGTAAAATTTTGTCTAGTTTAGTGGATTTAGTGTTTTTACTTTAGAGTTTTATTCTTCCACATCAATGAGATTTGTATTAGTTTAGATTTTATTTTTTCTAAAATACTAAGAGAATATTAGAGAATACATTTGTTATATTTTGTTTATTATTTCATTTATATATATATGACCATGGTAAATAGTGATTACAATGTTGAACCTCATTTTGTTTCTTTTCCACATTAGTGAAATCCCCACGAGAGTTGAAAAAAAACTATAAACTTTGAGCCTTTAAATTTTAAAGGCTAGAGAGGAAGCATTGGAAAATGAAATGGAAAAGATATGGGGTCTTGAATTTTGGAATATTTTTAATTAATATTTAAAAGGAATTAGGAGATTAGAAGATGTGACATTTTTCTATAGAGAGACAAATAGTTTAAGAAATGGAGATTTTTGGAAAAAATAAAGAAATTTATTTAAGGATCTAAAGGAAAAAGATTGTCTATGGAGTTTTGGATAGACAATGATCGGTATTTTGTTAAGGTACTCCTTGATGTAAAGCCATATGTTCAATTCCCCGCCCTGATCGGGGTGATATATTGGACATGTTGAAGATGTAGTCCTACCAAACTTACTAAAAAAAGGAAGAATAGTGTTCTCTTCTTTGTTGAGAAGAATATTATCCACACTTATTATGGGAAAATAATATTTTGTTTAGTAGTTCATTTCATTTTCCAAGGAAATCATTGCAAAATTATCCCCAAGCACTTCCACACATTTTAAAAATGGCACCTAGTGTAAACCCTTCAATGTTGATTATGATGTCTAACCCAATACATTGGTTAAAGCACACAACAAAGTCAACAAGCCTAAAGAATTAACCTCAAGACCTCTTGCATGAAGCTCAAAGCACATAACCACTTAAGCAAATTCATTGAGCTATTTCAATTGGAAAACAATATTGAATGGGCAGTTTGGAACTTATTTCTAGCAACTTCTAGAAATGGGAACTTATATTTGTTTCTTATTAAAAAAAATAGAAGTTTTCCTTACTATTATTAGGATTCATAGAATCACTCACAATGGAGACCCCAATTGAAAGTGGTTAACCTTCTAATTCTAGTGTAATGTTGATTGATCTTAATGACATGGTTCCCCACCCAACCAAGATGAAGGTTCCCCAAAGAAGAGAGAACCTCTACCAAGCCCTCAACTTTGGGACTATTTGGTAAACCAGCTTTCTGACTATTTGGTAAACCATGCAAGAAACTAGAAGTAACACAAAAGCTTCAAGAAAGACAACTTAATTTATGTAACAAAGCCCCTTAATGTTAAAGCAAGTTAGAAATGAAAGATCCAATAACACCCATTCAAAATTTGAAGGAAAAATGGGAAACTATAGTTGACTTCAACACCCCATCCTATAATGACAAGAAATAGGCACCAAAACCTATTTACATATGCTTTGTTTTTGCATTATCCTGTATTTGCAATTTATTCATAATTTTATATTTTTGAATTAAAATAAGAAAACTTTAGACACATTGAGCTAGTGATAGTGGCAAGATAATCTCAATTGTATAAAGCTAAGAACCAACCTCAACATAAATGTTTTATTTTATATAGTTTGGTTTTAAAAAACCTTTTGAAAATATAAATCTCTTATAATTATTAAAAAAATAAATAAATCTCAATTTAAAATAAATAAAGATGAAAATATAAGTCTAATGTGATTTCTATATTTCTGAAAGAAACACATTTGAAATTTTTATTATTAAAAAATATTAATATTTAAAATATTTTGTTAGATAATAATTACTATATAAATTTAGGTTTTTTAAATAATGACCTAGAAACATATGGATTGTTTTTATTAATTAATTGTAGATATTTATTTCCTACTAAAATTTAAATTAGTGGTACCATACATTTTTAAAGAGAAGATATGTGTTTTAAATAGATTGCCACGTGTACAAATTTTTCTTAAATGTGAAAAGTTTTAGCTACTTTTATTGATATATAATAATTTTAAAAAGATATTCGATCTTTTTTCCCTGTGCAGATATGTATTATCTTGGGAGTTCTCCTCATGCTTACGGCCTCTATTGGTGGCCTCAGACAAATTATCCAGGATGCATCAACATATCAGTTCTATCAATAAAATTAAAACAAGGTCATTGTTCTCACATCTGTATGAAGTTTATATTAATTTGTGGTTTTGTGTTAAAAGGATATGTTTTCAGGTTGTTTTAACATCTCCTCTTAAACATCATTTATGATGAGGGAAGTCTTGTTAATTAAGTTTGACATTTGGAGTGGTATGTTTAGTAATAATTTTTTTTAATTAATATCTCAATGTTTATTTGGATAATAGTTTAAAAAGAGTTGGGGGTGGCATGTTAATATTTAATTGTAAACCTGAATTGTGTATTTTAGTTTTTAATTTATTATATATATATGAAATTATTTGAAATCGTTTTTTTAATTGAAATTTTATATATTTAAAATTTCAATTATATTTCTATATTAAAATGTTAAAAATGTTAATTAGACATTCCTTTTTAATTAAGTTAACATGTTAAATATTACAACAACTCTGTTATATTGATTTGAAGAATTTTATGTTTTATTTTATTTTACTTTAATTAAGTCAAAATGTTAAACATTACAACATTTATATTATACTCACAGTGGAAACTTATTAATATAAATATTTTTATTTTTTACTTGTTAATGAAAAAAATATTTTTATATCATCGTATTATATTTATTTTTTAATTTATATTTTATTTTTGCATATTAATAAATATACAATTTTTGTAATCTTCAACTCTAACTTAAAATTATCTATGTGATACATTTTAATCAATAATAATTATAGCCACATCAAATAAATATTGTATATATTACACAAATGACTTGTTTTTATTGCATATTAAAAGGCCGTAGTCAAAACAGACTGCATTTTTGCCAAGAAAAACATACAAATTCTGGCAAGATTTTGATAAAATCTAGTTGGGATTTTTGTAAATCCAGGTTATAGTTGTCGAACTTCAAGATTTTAAGTTTTTGATGATGCTAAATCTATTAACGGAGTTCACTAAGTGCTTCATTAGTTAGTCATGTAAATCATCACTATTTCATTCAATTCATGAACTTGTTTACCAATCGTAATTGCATAAATGAATTGCAACGGTTAAAATGAAAGTCCTAAGTGGTCTATAATATTCCTCAATTTTCCCCGGCTACGGGTGTATAATAATGGGGGCAGTACAGTGGCGGCATTCCCACTAGGCAAGTGGCAGCCCAAATCCGCCATCTGTAAGGATAATCCACGGGCCTGCCACCCCTGTCATGTTAAATTGAATGAGGTTCATTACTCCACCCTGCAACTCATCATCTACTGCATTATGGCTCTCCCGCGATTCGTCTCTCCAGTGTTTGGATTGCAGACCGTCTGTTGTGGTATGTTCATCGCTTGGGGCGCCGCTCTGCGGTATTTTAAGAGCCAGCCTCTGCTGGTTATGCATTATTTGATGTCTCGGCTTTGGATGCATTGTCTGTTCTGCTCACTGCTGGTTCTTGGGTCTTGGCAGTGGTCTCAAAGGATTAGGCCTCGGCCCTCAACACAGAAGGCCTCGGTCTCTTCCTTTGGGAGCAGTATTCTCCAGCACAAGGTCCCCAGCTCTGGCTCTCCCGTCTGTAAGCATCAGTTTCCAAGTGTTATCCTCGCGCCCCTCGTCGCTTTTGTTGACATCCCTGGTCGTCTTTCTGTGCCAAATCTTACCTCGCCCCTCTGTGTCCCTTCAGCCTCGCCTTTGTGGCCCTTTGTGCCCCTGTTAGCCATTAAGCCTCTACGCACAGTTCATCGGCTCTCTGTGCCTCTTAGCTCACGGAAATTCCGCTCACTATGCATTCCCTGCTCCAGTGTTATCCCTCACGCAATCCCAGAATGTCGCGGGAACGGCTCCGCCTCATTAGCAGAAGGGGCGGGTCTCGGGGAGGTTCCAGAGGAAGATCTATCCCTCAGCGCTCCTCTCACACCACGGTATCCTCCTCCAAAGAAATTGACTCTCATCGTGCAAGATGAGGCTGGGGAAGAGGCAAAGGACGGGCTCGTGCAGCGGTGTGTTCGCATAGCTCTCATCCCTCAACCCGCTTTTGCTTCCCCTATTCCCTGGACAACTCTACCTACTTTGTGTCTGTTCGGATTGAGAATTGTGATAACACGGCTCCTCCAGAAGTCTCTGCGGAGCATAGGCAACCTTCTCATGTTCACTATCAAAGAATTCAGCCTGCGGAGGCCCCGGGTGCGTTGGCGGGTCCAAGCGAGCCGGCTAAAGATGACGCTCCATATACAGACTCGAGCGCGTCAGACCAGTATGGATGCAGGATCGTTGAGGAGCAACCTTCTACCTCTGTGGATGTATGAGCTTGCCTCCACGTCGTCTTGGTCTGGCTATGGCCCCAGGTGGTTGTTTCTGTTGTTCTATGATGTTTGTTCGGCGACTTCAGTTCACAGCCTTCTTTGTTTGACAGTTTTTGATAAGCTCATGCTATGGCTTAGCTCTGTTCAGGTCGGAATCGGTTTTCAATTATGAATTTGTTTGCTGCTCTATCTTTGTTTGTATAACTCTCTGGATAAATCCTGGGACAGTTGGTTTTGGTCTGCGTCAAATTGTATGTCCTTCAGTTGGTTCTGGTTTGTGTCAAATTGTCTGTCTTTTAGTTATCCAGAGTCTGTTGGACAAGTTACATTCCAAGGGAAGTTTCACCCTCTAGTGTAAAAGTCCTACTAAATCCATATCTCAGTATGGAGAGTTTTTGAGGCCAGCCTCGATGTAATCTTTTTGTAATCTTTTTTATAATAATAGGAGTAGCCCAATTTACAAAAAAAAAAAAATATTCCTCAATTGTGGTTTCAGAGCCCAGGAGGCATTATTAAAGGCTAAGGGGGCAAATCAAGATTTAAAGGAAATTTTGGTCAAGTTTGGAGGGCTTGTTCACAGTGCTACAAGCTTGAAATAGTTTGCTACAAGATTGCCCTATTTTTCTATAGGATTGAATATGTGAGCATTCTCAATGCTAAAAAGGTGATATGAAGGTGGGAAAGGGTAGTGTGAGGTAGAATAAGGTTTTATGAGGTCCTTCCAAGCTTAATACCCCTCAGGAGCCCATCTTGTACAAGGAAAAATGCATACGGTGGCCTTCAGCAAACCATAAATGGATT
The DNA here is from genome assembly GCA_000404065.3 of Pinus taeda. Lineage (NCBI taxonomy): Eukaryota > Viridiplantae > Streptophyta > Pinopsida > Pinales > Pinaceae > Pinus > Pinus taeda. Next base: position 6,172 of record APFE030690459.1, on the reverse strand, counting down.
CTCGATGAGCAATGTTTTTGAAGAAGATTTTGAGGGAGGAAGGAAAGATTTGATGGTATGATGAGGAGTGTAAATGACAGTGGTACACCTTGTAATCCAACAGTAGGACATGCACACCACAAAAGTCACTCTATCTTGCTAAATATCTAGAACATGTTAACAATACAAATTGCAAAAAATTGAAATAACAAGGAAAGGATGAGTTGAATTTTACTCAAGATTTGATTGTTGCATTAAAAGGAAATGTATCTTGTAGTCTGCACAAGACCTACAACCACAAGAGATTATGCTTCCCATGCTTGAAAGAAATTGATAAAACAAACTATCAATTTGTAAAGAACAAATATGTAAAAACAAGGCTAATTAGAGATCTAAATATTGCAGAAGAGAATAACTAATTTCTTTGGCTTTCCAACACAATATCTCCAACCACACTTCCCACAAGAGAGGTGATTGAGAAACCTGCACAAGAAATTTTCTCATAAACAAGTTTTGCTAGAAAGGAAAGGAAATATTGCTAGTTAGATACATGAAATAAAATACATGAATAAAAATACACACTAAGGAGTGAGACTAGAGCCTCTGGGTTGGGCCCTAACCCAAGGGGACTCAGTCCTCTTAAAAAAAAATAGATTTAAAATAAAAAAAGGCTTCTCATTAATATAAAACAATTCTTAAGTACATGATGAAGGAATGAAAATGATAAGTATAAGCTCCTAGCTCTTAGTATACTCTATCTTCTCCAAGAGTTTGAGTCCTATTGAGCCCTTGGGATCCCTTATTTATAAAAAAATGTCTGAGGGGAATCCTCTTTGGAAAGAGGGATACTTCCCTCCAAAATCCCAAAAAAGGTGGATCTAGCTCCCTGAGATCCCCGGAATCCTAAGTGCATCAGTTGCTAGTAGATCCCTGAACTGTGGGTGATTAAATATAGGAAGCAAGTTGAGTTGTATGTGAGTAGATGCAGGGGACAAGCTTCCTACATCCTTTCCAGCTACCTCCAACGTATTTATGCATAGTAAATGCACTCCCTTCCTGCACATTAATCATGTTAGGACACAAGATATGATAAACATCGTTTAGTCTTCCTAATAAACACATTATAGTAGAAAATATGTTATAAAATGTGAGGAAAGAGGTAAATATATGTTGAAGGATGGCAAAATGGGCTTTTTTATATACCTATGAATGAGGCCCATCATCACGCCCCTAATGAAGGTGTTGCTCACTCACTGAGTAACTCAACGAATTAATTCCATCTCATGCATAACCATGGTGGTTTCCCTAACATCCCAAGGTGTCTTTGAAAGAGTGCTATATTGAGGGTGGAACCTTAAATTTTTCTCTATCTCTGCACACTCTTGTTTCTCTTCCATCTACTCTTTTATTTCTTGTAGCCCTAGCAAGAAAGGAGGGCTGAACTTAAGCCCAATCTAGTTGACCTCCAATATATGAACTATCCTCTTGTATAAGAGTGTCTTCTCCAGGGCATTTATTAGTCTCTTGGGAGAGTGGTATTCTCTAATTTGCAATTTATGTGGTAATGAGTGCCATCTCCTATGACAAGACTGCAAGCCCTCGGTCCCTAGTAGTCTAAAAGTTTCTTCAATGTGTAAGATGACTTGCTCCTACTTCTGTATGTAGCAGGGCGCCAATTTGGGATCCTTAGAGATGAGCCTATGATTTCTCATGATAAGGTGTGGGGCCCTCAACTCTGCTCTGATGCATAGGGGCTCATTAGTTTCAATGGATATGACACTTTTTTCCTCTTCATCCCTTGCCTTATCATGGGTCAGCCAAGAGGCCAATGCCATAGGTTGTACATTCCCCATCCTAGAATTTGGATCCTAGAAGTTCATATCAATCAAGATGAGATTGTGCATGTAGAATTATGTCATCTTATCTCTGTCCTCCACACTAGCTTTATGACTAAATTCAATGAACTGTTTGTAGTTTTGGAAGCATGGTGAAGCATATTGTGTTATAGTTTTGATTTGAGATTGAAGCCATTGCTCTTTGAGGAACACAACGTATGTTTTTGAGGGATATCTGCATTGGGTGGCCTCCATAGCCAAGCTTGCCATTTGGAAAGTTTCCCTTCTTTCTCCTGAAATTTCTCTTTCAATCTCTTGTTCTCCATTTGCAATTGTTCCCTAATGGTTGACACTCTCAACCTCAAATCAACTATTTCTTCACCCATCTTCTTCATTTTCTCTTCCATCGAGCCCATATCCTTAACTCCCTTAGATTTTTCAATATACATCCATTAGTGGGTTCAACCTCTTTCTGTTTCTAGCTCAAGTAGGATTGGAACTACAAATTTGGTGGGCATTATTTGTCCCTGCTCATAAAATTTATAGTAAGACCCAAGATTTGGCTAAGGATCAGGCTCTTGTAGCTCCTATGGTCCTTCTCCTCCCTCTTGAGTTTGTGCAACACTTTCTTGTAACACTGCCTTATTTTCCTCTAAATTCTTTTCCTCCTCCTGTAGCATTGTAGTTTCTTCTTGTAACTGCCTCATGTTGGATCCCTTAGTCTTTGGCTTCTTTTATGAGGTTTGGAGTTGCTTTCCTTTATTTTTGAGGGAGTTCACCTCTTCAATTTGTATCTTATCTTTCTATAATCCCCACTCAATGGTGACTGGCTAACCCCTCAATGGTGATGGGGGTAGTTGTGGAAGGCTTAAGCTTCCCTTGCTTGAGTATACTACTACTCCTCCTTTTAAAATACAAAGGGCCTTGCTTTGGCAAACTCACTTTAATCTTAACAAGTGTGCTTTAGGGTTGCCAAGGTGGAAGCCACTACTTGTTCAGTGTTTCCCTATGAAAGGCATATTGCTATTATTGTCTCCTCCTTTTTTGATGCCTAGAAGGTTCCCCAAATATTTCTATTTCTATCTTTGGTTTTTCCTCTTCCTTCTCTTCTTCAATTTATTTCTTTTCTTCCTCTTTTTCCTCTTTAGACTCTTCTTCTACAGAGCTATGTTTTGTGGTCTCTTCATGCTCTAACAAATCTTTGGCTTGCATATAAATGAAAGCCTCCCTATCCATGTCTACAAAGTATGTCCATGACATAGGGTTCTTGATATGTTCTAGAGCATCTATGACAAGGAACCTTATGAGCCCATGAGAGAAATGTACTGATGTTTTCCCTCTCTCACCCTTTGGCTCATATCCACAATGAACTAAATAAGAAAGTGGGGAATACTAAGTATGATTGGGATAGGCAATTATGTCTAGAATCTAAGCTCATAAAGTAACCTTAATTGACAAGAATAGACAACATCGAGCCTCACTTCACACAATATCTATTTCAAGATGTGATAGGCTACTTCATCCCATGGGTAGGGTAGGCTTTCCCTTCTAACCCAATTCTTATCTTCAATTGGTTTCTCTTCAAGGAAGAAGATGTTCTCTTTAGCTATGATGGCTTATGTCCTGCCATCCTTTTCCCACCTAACTCTTAGGGCCAATGAGGTCACCCTGTTAATGATATTTGCATGTAAATGGATGACAAGCCCCCTCACAATGGTGGTGGCACTATCTTCCCCTTGAGGTTATAGGGCCACTGCAAATTCATGGGTAATTTCATCATCATACCCCTTTATTTTCTCAAAGAACCCAATCCACTGGTGGTTTTTGAAGATGTCCCTGACAAGAGAGTGTTGGAGGATTCTTGTTCAGTCTGTGGGCTCTCTTCTATTGAAGCCTCCTCCCATGATTCCTACTGTATCTTTTTCACAACCTTTATAAGGAATATTAGTATCAATTCTCAAGTTTTGTTTATCCAGGTGGATATTGGTGGGCACCCACCTATTCCACTTGGACCCCCAACATTGTTTCTTCCAATTTCCTTAATTATAGCATAATTTACTATTTTTGGCAGTTTTTTAGGTCTTGAACTTCCGAATTGTTTTGATTCCCTAAACGGCGTTATTTTGGAAAATGGGCAAACCCATATCTTTCAATAGGGGTTTGCAATTGAAAGTTGTATTCCTCAGATAAATCTTTCTAATGAGGTATCGTATGTGTCAAACAAAGATCATATGCCAAAATTACGACCCCGAGAAGTTGATGTACCAATTTACCCCAACAGGGCCCACATACTTTTGGCACTGATCATCTCGTAGGGTGATTTGAAATTAAAAATTGAAGGTTTCTTGAAAAAAAAAAGTAGCAATCTAGTTTATATCATGTGGACAATGGATCGAAATTGCAGAAGCACATAAAATTAGTAATTTTAGTTAAGTTTTGCATATTTAAAACAAAGAAAAATGGACAAAATGCAACATCACAAAACAACAATTTGATGGCATAGTTCACCCCTCATGGGCTACATCTTTGGGTCGATCTTCCAATGTATTCCATTTATATTATATTCTTAAAATGTCAATTACATCAACATACAATTCTCAAATCACAAAAATAATGTTGCCATTGTGCCTAGAACACCCAAAAACCCTTGTGCAGGCTCTTCTTGGGCTAAAAAAGGTTGAAAAATGGCCAAGTTAGGCCTCCATGTTCATTTCCCTACTAACTTGCTATGCAAACCAGCAAAAGTGGCAAAACTAGGAACAAATTCTTTTTTGGCGAAACCGCCAGGCGACAAATTGGCACGAGTTTAATGAATTTTTTGCTGCAAATGGTGCAATTTGTTGAATAATTAAATGTGCCAATAGTCTTTTTTCTCTTCCTTCACCCGCAGTTTTGGTCATATGACATATAAGGTGACCAGGGGCACGGCCAAAGGCCACGCGCGTCATTGGCCCCAGAACCTGGTCGCGTGTAATGGAAATATGATTATATGCAATCACTGGGACTAAGGGTTGGGGTAAATCCCCACCCCTTCCGCTATAAGTCGTGGACATGTGACATACCATATAACCCGAGGACAAGACGAGTCAACCAAGCCCGTTGGCCCAACCCACCCATCTAACTACCAAAATGTTACCGTTTAATAATAATCGTTAACCACTACATGTTAAGAACTAATGCTTGCTCTCTTGGTATGTCATAGTAACGTAATCTCAAAGGTCGTAGGGTCAAGCCCTACTGAGGTTGTTCGACCCATAACAAAATTTTAAATGATCCCCGAGGGCCACGTGGTGCCTCCTAATTGGTCAAACCCAATAATCACTAACTAATAAAAAAATTTCAAATCAACCTGTATGGTCATGCCACATGTCAGCATGGGATTGGTCCATTTGAATAATGTACTGAATAGTCAACTACTAATGGCATCGCCACATCATCATATGACCTACGTAGTCAACTTCCCAGTCAACATCGCAAGTTGACTTTTTAATTGTTTGCCAAAAACTTTAGAATGCGATAACCTTTACATACTGTGTCGGATTGAGGAGATTCACACAGTGTTGGAATTATAATGTTGGGATCTATGATTTGGCATTAGTTTTAGGACATTTTGAGAACTTTAATTTTTTAGCATATTTTTTATCCCTTGGATCATTCATCCCCACTAGAAACTTTTGGACCATCACAAGTTTGTTTTTATTTAGCAAGTAATTGAGAGTACAACTCCCTCACTTTCCCAATCTTAATCCACCTTTATTTACTTGGATTGGTACCTTTGAGCCCCACTCAAAGATAGTCCACATTGCTTCTATGTGAAGTCTTGATCCTCTTGATAGGAATTGAGTCTTCTTGCAACTCATTTAAATATTCAGGAGAAAAATATGGTATAGATGGAATATGAACATTCTCTTCATGATCATCAATCATTGGAGGCTCATTCAATATCAAAATTTCCACATTCACAATAGAATAAATTTTCATATAAGGTGGCAACTCTAATTAGAAAGCATTGTTACCAATCTTCTCTAAGATTTTGAAAGGACCATATCTAATTGGCTTGATATTTTTACCTTCACCTTGAAGTATTTCCTTGCTAATATACAACCAAACTTGATCTCCCACTTGGAAATCATTATCAACCTTATTGTTATGAAACCATCTCAAGAAAAGATAGATCAACGCCTTAGAATTCAGCCTCTTCGAGGGGGCAACCTCCTTTACATTACATAAATGAACAATTCTTGGATGATTCAAATGATAAACCTCTTTTCTATATATAGGAGCCTAAGGAGTCACAATATAACCCAGCCAACCTAACAATAATAATATAAAGCCACAAAAATAACAATAGAGGGATT